>SJYC01037775.1:0-28502 GCA_006408675.1 Madoqua kirkii
TTAGTATATTAATATTTATTAACATGGAAATATGTTCATATTTAAATTAAAAAGTAAGGTATAATTCAATTAGCAATAATAATGATAGCTTACACTTAAATAGTTGTCCTATTTGTGACAAAAGTTTATGTGTGACTGATAGTATTTTTATAAATGTATAGTTGCATAGAAAAATATGTGGATATGTAATATACCAAGCAGTTCGTTTTTGACTAGGATGTTTTCCTTAAAATTTTTTTCTACTATGAATATGTAAAATCAACAGAGCTATACAACATCAGAGAAATTAATATTTTAAAAGAGCTGGAAATTATCTAGGGGTAAGTAGTATGGATAAGGCAGATAATGCTACACTGTATGTAATTTATACAATAGTAAGGTTTATTTTCCTGATGACTTATAAAGTGGTCCTAAAGACATTTCCAATGGCACCCCACTCCAGTGTTCTTCCCTGGAAAAATCCCATGGGCGGAAGAGCCTGGTGGGCTGCAGTCCATGGGGTCGCTGAGGGTTGGACACGACTGAGCGACTTCACTTTCACTTTTCACTTTCCTGCATTGGAGAAGGAAATGGCGACCCACTCCAGTGTTCTTGCCTGGAGAATCCCAGGGACGGGGGAGCCTGGCAGGCTATGGAGTCGCACAGAGTTGGACACGACTGCAGTGACTTAGCGGCAGCAAACACATTTCTAAGAAATGGTCCTAAAATTCACTGATCGAGAGCAGTAGAGCAATAATGAGTGCACTTTCTCCAAGAGGACCACTTTCACAAAAGACAGCTTTTACCTCAATAAGCAAATGTTGCTATGGCTGTTAAAAAGAATTTTTTATATTTATTTTTAAATGGGGGATAATTGCTTTACAATACGGTATTGGCTTCTGCCATACATTAATGTGAATCAGTTATAAATATACATATGTCTTCTCATCTTGAGCCTTCCTCCCAACCTCTCACCTCATCCCACCCCTCTAGGTTGTCACAGAGTTCCAGGTTGAGCTCCCAGTGTTATACAGCAACTTCCCATTAACTATCCATTTTACATATGATAATGCATATTGTCACCTTGTTTATTTAACCTATATGAAGAGTACATCATGTGAAATGCTGGGCTGGATGAAGTACAAGTTGGAATCAAGATTGCTGGGAAAAATATCAATAACCTCAGACACATAGATGATACCAGCCTTATGGCAGAAAGTGAAGAAGAACTAAAGAGCCTTTTCATGGAAATGAAAGAGGAGAGTGAGAAAGGTGGCTTAAAACTCAACGTTCCGAAAACTAAGATCATGGCATCCAGTCCCATCACTTCATGGCAAACAGATGGGGAAACAATGGAAACAGTGAGAGACTTTATTTTCTTGGGATCCAAAATCACTGCAGATGATGACTGCAGCTATGAGATTAAAAGATGCTTTGCTCCTTGAAAGAAGAACTATGACCAACCTAGACAGCATATTAAAAAGCAGAGACGTTACTTTGCTGACAAAGGTACATCTAGTCAAAGCTATGGTTTTCCCGGTAGTCATGTATGGCTGTGAGAATTGGACTATAAAGAAAGCTGAGCGCTGAAGAACTGATGTTTTTGAACTGTGGTGTTGGAGAAGACTCTTGAGAGTCTCTTGGACTGCAAAGAGATACAACCAATACATCCCAAAAGAAATCAGTTCTGAATATTCATTGGAAGGACTGATGTTGAAGCTGAGACTCCAAAACTTTGGCCACCTGATGAGAAGAACTTGAAAAGACCCTGATACTGGGAAAGATTGAAGGCAGGAGGAGAAGGGGATGACAGAGGATGAGGTGGCTGGATGGCACCACCAACTTGATGGACTTGAGTTTGAGCAAGCTCGGGAGCTGGTGATGGACAGGGAAGCCTGGCGTGCTGCAGTCCATGGGGTTGCAGAGTCAGACACGACTGAGCGACTGAACTGAACTGAATGTATATGTTTCAGTGCCACTCTCTCAGTTTGTCCCACCCTCTCCTTCCCCTTCTGTGTCCATAGTCTGTTCTCTGTGTCTATTTCTGCCCTGCAAATAGGTTCATCAGGACTATTTTTCTAGATTCCATATATATGCATTATGAAATGTTTCTTTCTTTCTTTCTTTATTTCACCCTGTATAACAGGCTGTAGGTTTACCCATCTCACTAGAACTTACCCAAAGGCATTCTTTTTATGGCTGAGTAATATTCCATTGTATATATGTACTACAACTTTTTCCATTCATTTGTTGAAGGATATCTAGGTTGCTTCCATATCCTAGCTATTGTAAATAGTTCTGCAATGAATACTGGAGTACATGTGTCTTTATTTCAACTATGATTTTCTCAGGGTATATGCCACGTAGTGGAATTACTGCATCATATAATAGTTTTATTTCTAATTTTTTAAGGAACCTCCATATTGTTCTCCATAGTGACTGTATCAGTTTACATTTCCACCAAAAGTGCAAGAGATTGCCCTTTTCTCCACATGCTCTCCAGCATTTATTATTGGTAGTTTTTTGATAATGGCCATTCTGACAAGTGTGAGGTGATACTTCACTGCAATTTTGAATCGCATTTCTCTAATAACAAGTGATACTGAACATTTTTTCATGGGTTTTTTTTTTTCTATCTATCTCTATGTCTTCTTTGGAGAATTATCTGTTTAGGACTTCTGCCCACTTTTTGATTGAGTTGTTTGTTTTTCTGGTACTGAGCTGCATAAACTGCTTGCATATTATGAAAATTAATCATTTGTTAGTTGTTTCACCTGCAATTATTTTCTCTCATTCTGAGGGTTATCTTTTCATCTTCTTTATAGGTCCCTTTGCTATGAAAAAGCTTTTGAGTTTAAATACATCCCACTTGTTTATTTTTGTTTTTATTTGCATTACTCGAAGAGGTGGGTCAAAGAGGATATTGCTGTGATTTTTATCAAAGTGTGTTTTGCCTGTGTTTTCCTCTGTCTTATAGTATCTGGCTTTACATGTAGGTCTTTAATCCACTTTGAGTATATTTTTGTGTATGGTGTTAGGAAGTGTTTTAATTTCATTCTTTTATACATAGCTGTCCAGTTTTCTCAGCATCACCTATTGAAGAGGCTGTCTTTTCTTTATTGTGTATTCTTGCCTCCTTTGTTAAAGATAAGGTGCCCATAGATGTGTGGGTTTATCTCTGGGGTTTTTATCTTGTTCCATTGATTTGTATTTCTGTTTTTGTACCAGTGCCATACTGTCTTGATAACTCTCGCTTTGTAGTAGTCTGAAGTCAGGAAGGTTGATTTCTCCAGCTCTATTCTTTTCTCTCCAAATTGCTTTGGCTATTTGGGATCATTTGCATTTGTATACAAATTGTGAAATTTTTGGTTCTACTTCTGTGAAAAAATGCCATTGGTGATTTGGCAGGGATTGCATTGGATCTGTAGGTTTCTTTGAGTAGTATAGTCATTTTCACAATATTGATTCTTCCAATCCAAGAACATGATATATCTCTCCAACTGTTTGTGTCATCTTTAATCTCTTTCATCAGTGTCTTATATATAGTTTTCTGTGTACAGGTCTTTTGTCTCCTTAAGTCGATTTATTCCTAGATATTTTATTCTTTTTGTTGTAAAGGTGAATGGGATTGTTTCCCTAATTTCTTTTTCTGATTTTTCATTGTTAATATACAGGAATACAGGAATTTCTATGTATTAATTTTATATCTTGTGAATTTACTAAATTAATTGATTAGCTCTAGTAATTTTCTAGTGGCATCTTCAGGGTTTTCTATGTAACACACCATATGTAAGCACACCAGGCTTCCCTGTGCTTGACCATCTAGAGTTTGGTCAAATTCATGTACATTGAGTCACTAAAACTTATCAGTGCTGCAATGTACTAGAGGTAGGATGAGTGGAATAATTTCTCCCAAACATCATGTGCTAATGCCTGGAACCTGTGAGTGTTGCCTTCTATGGAAAAAGGGAGATAGGGAGGTTATCCTGTTTTATCTTGATAGGCTCTAAGTGTCATCACAAGTGACTGGTAAGAGAGAGGCAGAAGAAACTTAGACATGGAAGAGGAGAAAACAGTGTGACCCTGGAGGCAAAGATTAGAATTATGTGGCCACAAGTCAAGGAGCATAGTCAGTAACCAGATACCGGAAAAGAGAAAGCATTTTCCCCTAGAGCCTCCTGAGGGAATATGGTCTCCCTGAAATGTTCCTTTAGAAATCCTAGGCTTCAGAACTATGAGAGAATAAATTTTGGCTATCTTAAGCCATAGAATTTCTGGTAATTTGTTATAGCAGCTGTAAGAAACTAACAAGTACTAGTTATATATTCATGATACATGAATCTGGCTTATTTTTATTCTTTGGACAACATTCTAGGGAAACAAGAAACAAAGCTAATGCATATTTTTGAAAATGGAAACTAATGCTACTAGTTTAGTAATATATACTGTTGAAAGAGGCATGCTGCAGTCCACAGAGTGGACATGACTGAGCAGTCGACTGAACTGAACTGAACTGATAATTTATATACCGTAAAATTCACTCTTTTAAAATACAAAATATACTTTGTTAAGTATATTAATGAAATTATAGAAACATTACCACTATCAAATTCCAGAAAGTTATCATCATCATCTTTGCCCAAACAAACCATGTTCCCATTAGCCATCACTCCCAATCAGTCCCTTATCCCAACCCCTGGCAACCACTAGTCTACTTTTTGTCTGTATGAATTTGCCTTTTCAAACATTTGATATATTGAGTCAAGCAAAATGTAAATTTTTGTTTCTGGCTTCTTTCACTTAACATAATGTTTTCAGGGTTTCAATGTATGTAAACATGTTGTAATGTATTTCAGTTTCATAATTCACTTCTTTTTGTGGTTGAATAATATTTCATTGTATATATATATACCACATTTTGTTTATTCCTTCATCAGCTGACAAACCATTTCTCTTGGTTGTATACTTAAGATTGGAGTTGCTGGAGCATATGGTAAATTGATATTTAGGTTTTGGAAGAAATGTCAAACTTTTCCAAAGTAGCTGCATCATTTCATATTTCTACTAGCAATGTATGAAGTTTGATTTCTCTACATCTTTGCCAATACTTATTATCTCTCTATTTGGTAGCTATTCTATGGTATGATGTGGCATTTCATTGTGATTCCAATTTTTATTCCTCTCATGATTAATGACGTTGACCAGTATTCCATCTACTTGTTGGCCATTTATATATTTCCTTTAGTGAAACGTCTATTCAAATCACTGAGCCTTTTTTTTTTAAATTGGGTGATTTGTCTTTTTATTTTTGAAATGTAAGTATTCTTTATATTCTAGATACAATTCTCTTATCAGATATAAGATTTACAAATATCTTCTTTCATTATATGGGTCGTCTTTTAACTTTTTCTTTTTTAGTATAAAAGGTTTTAACTTTGGTGAAGTCTAATATAGCTTTGTTTTTCTTTTGTTGCTTGTACTTTTGGTGTCATATCTAAAAATGAAAGTAAAAGTCACAGTTGTGTCTGACTCTTTGTGACCCCATGGACTATAGAGTCCATGGAATGCTCCAGACCAGAATACTGGAGTGGGTAGACTTTCCTTTCTCCAGATCTTCCCAACCCAGGGATCAAAACCAGGTCTTCTGCATTGCAGGCAGATTCTTTACCAGCTGAACCACTAGCGAAGCCCAAGAATACTGGAGTGGGTAGCCTATCACTTCTCTAGCGGGTCTTCCCAACCCAGGAATTGAACTGGGGTCTCCTGCATTGCAAGTGGGTTCTTACCAGTTGAGCTACCAGGGAAGCCTGTCATATCTAAAAAGTCAATGCCTAAATCAAGGTCACAATGATTTGTGCTTGTTTTTTTTCTAAGAGTTTTATTGTTTTAGTGCTTACATTCTGTTCTTTGGTGAATTTTGAGTTAATTTTGAATATGATATGAGGTGGGTCAAAAATGGCAACCTACTCCAGTATTCTTGCCTGGAGAATCCCATGGACAGAGGAGCCTGGCAGGCTATAGTCCATGGGGTTGCAAGAGTTAGACACGACTTACCGACTAAACCACCTCCACCACCATGAGGTGGGTCTAACTTCATTCTTTTACATATGGATATGCATTTGTTCCAGCAAAATTTTTTGAAAAGGCTACTCTTTCGCCACTGAGTTTTCATGGCACCTTTGCCAAAAATCCTTCCATGTAAGGGTTTATTTCTGGACTCTGAATTCTGTTCCAATGGTATACATCTAACTATGCCATCACCACATTGTCTTGATCATTGTAAATTTGTAGTGAGTTTAAAGTCAGGAAATGTGAGTTCTCCAACTTGTTTTTTCTTTTACAAGATTGTTTTGACTATCCTGGGTCTCTAGAATTTCCATGTAAATTTTCTAATTTCTGATTTCCATGTAGAATTAGCTTTTCTACTTATTCCGTTGAGCCAACTGAGGAATTTCCCAAAATTACATTGAATCTGTAGATCAATTTGGGGCATATTGCATCTTGACAATATCAAGTCTTCCAATCTATGAACAATGGGTACCTTTCTATTTTTTTAGGTCTTTAATATGTCTCAGTGGTGTTTTCTGGTTTTCAGACCACTTCCTGCTTTTCCTTTGTTATTTTTTAATCCTAAGTATTTTATAATTTTTTTTTAATATTGTAGTTGGAATGGTATCTGTTTTCTCAGTGTGTTAGTTGTGAATTATTTGATGAACAGTTTTGATGGATTTGTATTGCATGATATTTTAACTTATGCTTATACTTATTTTAACTTATGCTTATGAAAAAAAATGACATCAAAACTTTGAACAAGAAAATTTTATGTGAAAAGCCAGCTAGACTATTTTGGCATTGTTCTGTTGCTACTTACATGCTAAGTTCATACTTTAACCCAATGTATCCCAAACGTCATCATCTTCCTTTCTGCCTTCATGACTCTTGTCATATCTGCATGGTATTTAATATATTTTTAAAAACATAATCACTTTTTAAACTTAAATAAATTTATCTAAAGGAAATTTTATATCAAAGATTTAGGGAGCAAATACATAAATCACTTCTAATATGTATTACTATAAATTTATTATTATTAAAATGTTCTTTTTGTACTCCCTAAAATTATTTTTAGACAATGACAAGTATGCTACTTTTTGGGAATCTCTTCTATAATCTCACCTTAGTTTACTGGATAAAATAGAAATTTTCCTAAACTTTATTTTAAGGTAGCTAGGTTATCCTTTTGTGACATGAAGTAGAGATTTAGAGTCATTATTAGAACACCTAGACGGAAAACAGGAATAATTCTTTCTGCTCATCTTTTTGCCTAAGGAGTAGCTAAAGGATATATTTCAGTTGGTGATACTCTCATGAATAAAATTTGCTCTCATTCAGTGCTCCATGGATTACATCATGCTGCTATCTGATAAATGTAAATAATTTCTTTCTAGAGGGTAGAGACTGTGTATTTAACTTGCCTCATACAGCATGCAGCATAACATTATGTTCATTTGGGCACTTAATAAATGCAAGTTGATGATATAATGCATTTGTTAATCACCAATCATCCTGAAAAATAATGATGTCCCCAGAGCTGATGGGTCCACCCCAGAGTTTTTTTATTGAGGGTAGAACATTATGAGAGGCCTCCACTTAAAAAGAAACAGTAGAAACTTGTTCAGCTTTTCAACAAAAAGAGGGAGCTTTTGTCTTTGATAATTAAATTTCTTTTCAAAGTTAAGAATTACCTGAATGTTTATTTAAGTTGGAGAATAATAATATTTTTTAAAATAAAAATTTAAACATTTTATCCAGAAAAGAGAACACTTCATCTCTCTGGATTTTTAAACAACTTTTCAATAGAAACCAGGCCACAGGATCCTTGGCGCTAAGAATTAGTTAAGGGTTAAGAGGTAGGGAAACACACTCTGGGCTATCTCTTGATGCGAGAGTGTTGATACATGTAGAGAAACACCAAAATTAGCATCATTTCACTCTTCTATTCACCTGCAAGCACTTCTGCCTCAAACTCCCACTTAATCATCTGTGAAGCAAAGGACAATCTTCAAGAAGGAACAGCCTTTATTTTATATTATTTTTTAAATCAGTTATTGCCATGGTCTAGCAGTGGGTGAGCTAAAAGATTACCTATATTCTGCCTAGTTACTGCTAGAAATACATAATTTATGTAATTTGACTTTGAGTATAAAATTTCATAGATGGAGCACTTTGGGAAAAAAAAAAAGAGAACCCATTCAGCTAAAGAAAGGTAAGACACACAAGAGTACTTAGGAAGCTTTATTATCAAATATGTATAGATTGTGAATTACTTTATAGACTAGTACCATGTTTCTGTATGCCTGAAAGATACACCTGAAATGAATTATAGTGGCTTTTAATTTACTTTTTAAATTTTATTAAAGAAACAATGAGAGCCTTTCCCCTAAGAGCAAACAGTTAATTGTACTGTGTCATGACCTGCATTTTTCCTATTTATGTGTGTTCCTATATGTGTTTTGATTTCATTGTAACCTTGATTGAAGAGTTGTTAGCTTGATTAAAAAGATGATAGGGCATCTATCTGACTAGTAATCTAAACAGAAATTCCTGCCTAAATGTGACAGGAAACTTCTTGATCAAATGCCCAGACTAAAGGTAATGTAATTATTTGTCTTCCTGTTAAAAAATGCCTTTATAATTCAAGATGTTTGGATACTTGAATACAGTGTCTAGGATTAATGAAACACTCAGTATTCCTAAAACCTTAAACATCTATAAGGCTATAAATTTGGTTTGTTTATTCTCCTAAAGACAGAGAAGTTTGACTATAGCATCAAAGTATAAAGTCTGGAGGATGAACTTTTTTCAAGAGCAAAATTAAAACTAGATCTACATTTCTTTTCTGAGATTTTTTAAAATAGCAAATACATCAAATAAGAAAAGCAAACAGAGAGATCTGTGTGCTTAAGCAATAGAAAGTTGAAGTGAATAGCTAAAAAATCTAAGGTCAGGTCTCTTGATGCTGGGAGAACTCAGCCTTTTTGCCAGTACACGTACAGTTTTGCTTTCATATAGTGAAGGTTGTTGGATTAATATGCCAGCAAGTTTAGAAAACCAGCAGTAGCCACAAGATTGGAGAAGGTCTGTTTTCATTCCAATCCCAAAGAAAGGCAATGCCAAAGAATGCTGAAACAACCACACATTACACTCATCTCACACGCTAGCAAAGTAATGGTCAAAATTCTCCAAGACAGGCTTCAGCAGTATGTGAACCAAGAACTTCCAGATGTTCAAACTAGATTTAGAAAAGGCAGAGGAACCAGAAAGAGACCAAATAGCCAACATTCGTTGGATCATAGAAAAAGGAAATGAATTCCAGAAAAACATCTACTTTTGCTTCATTGACTATGGTAAAGCCTTTGTGTGGATCACAAGAAATTGTGGAAAGTTCTTCAAGAGATGGGAATACCAGACTACCCGACCTGCCTCCTGAGAAATCTGTATGTGGGTCAAGAAGCAACAGTTAGAACTGGACATGGAACAAAGGACTAGTTCCAAATTGGGAAAGGAGTATGTCAAGGCTGTATATTGTCTCCCTGCTTATTTAATTTCTATGCAGAGTACATCTTGCGAAATGCCAGGATGGATGAAGCACAAGCTGAAATCAAGATTGCCAGGAGAAATATCAATAACCTCAGATATGCAGATGACACCACCCTTATGACAGAAAGTAAAGAAGAACTAAAGAGCCTCTTGATGAAAGTGAAAGTGGAGAGTGAAAAAGTTGGCTTAAAACTCAGCATTCAGAAAACTAAGATCATGGCATCTGGTCCCATCACTTCATGACAAATAGAGGGAAAACAATGGAAACAGTGAGAAACTCTACTTTTGGGGGATCCAAAAATCACTGCAGATGTTGACTGCAGCCAAGAAATTAAAAGATGCTTACTCCTTGGAAGAAAAGCTATGGCAAACCTAAACAGCATATTAAAAATGTAGAGACATTGCTTTGCTGACAAAGGTCCATAATAGTCAAAGCTATGGTTTTTCCAGTAGTCATGTATGGATGTGAGAGTTGTACCATAAAGAAGCTGAGTGTCGAAGAACTGATACTTCAGAACTGTGGTGTTGGAGAAGACTCTTGAGAGTCCCTTGGACTGCAAGGAGATCAAACCAGTTCTGAAATTCAAAAAAGCAGTTCTAAATATTCATTGGAAGGACTGATGTTGAAGGTGAATCTCCAATACTTTGGTCACCTGATGTGAAAAACTGACTCTTTAGAAAAGACCTTGATGCTTGAAAATATTGAAGACAGGAGGGGAAGGGGACGACAGGATGAGATGTCTGGATGGCATCACCGACTCAACGGACATGAGTCTGACCAAGCTCCAGGAGTTGGTGATGAAAATGGAGGCGTGACGTGCTGCAGTCTATGGGGTCACAGAGAGTCAGACATGACTGAGCGATTGAACTGAACTGAACTGATCCTGTGTCTTTTTGATACCAGGCACAAAAAACCCAGCCCTCGTGCACTTTTGCCATTCTCCTTCTCTCCCTTTATCTCCTTTACATTTGGATTTTTAGTCCTTGTTAAGTGCATTTTCATATTCCTGTTGGCCACTTGTGTTCTTTGGGAAAGTGTTCAGTTCCACTGTTCAGTTTTTAATCCAATTGTTTGTGTTTTGACTAATGAGTTGCATGAGGTGCTGATATATATTGGATAGTAAGCCCATATCAGAAAACAGATTTGCAAACATTTCTCTAGGTTGATTTTACATTGTTTGATGATTTCCCTTGCTGTAAAAATCTTTTGCTTTTTAGTTTGAATGGTCCCTCTTGTTTCTTTTCACCTTTGTTGTTTTTGCTTTTGGTGCCAAATCAAAAAAAAAAATCATTTCTAAGACTGATGACTGATTTTACTTGATATAAATAGACAAATGGCAATATATCAATATTTTAAAATGTGTGTTCATCAAATGACACAATCAACAGATTGAAAGGCAACCTATGGAATGATAGAAAATATTTGTAAATCCTGTGTAAGATAAGGGCTTCCCTTATAGCTCAGTTGGTAAAGTCTGCCTGTGGCACAGGAGTCTGCCTGCAATGCAGGACATCCAGGTTCAATTCTTGGGTTGGGAAGATCCCCTGGAGAAGGAAATGGCAACCCACTCCAGTGTTCTTGCCTGGGAAATCCCATGGACAGTGGAGCCTGGCAGGTTACATTCCATGGGATCACGAGTCAGACTTGACTTAGTGACTAAATCACCAGCATGTAATAGACGGGGTAAATATTTAGAATATTGAAGAATAATTACAATCATATGGAGTTATAGCTCTTCTACATTTTTCAGTTGAATGATTTGCCAAATCAGATTTTAAGTTATTTGTAAAAATATTTTAAGAATATAGTGTACCCATATGTACAGATATGTCTGATAATTTGTTATATATGGGGGTATTATGAAAATGAGACCTTTTCAATTTGATCTGTTTTTCTCAAATAAGAAAAACTAGTAACATTTTACATCAAGCTTATAAGGTTTGAATTTTTCTCTGTGAATGCAACTAATTTTTATAAATAAATGCCAAGTTTTATGAGCTTCCCTAATAGCTCAGTGTTAAGCAAGCCACCTGACATGCAGAAGACACGGAAACTCAGGTTTGATCCCTCAGTCAGAAAGATCCCCTGGGGAAGGAAATGGCAACCCACTCCAATAATCTTGCCAGGAAACTTTCATGGACATGGTGGGCTACAGTCCGTGGTGGTATAAAGAGTCAGACATGACTGAGTGACTAAACAGTAATAAAAGTCATAGCTCTTTCTTCAAGCTCCTGGTTTGTAGACCCAAACTAAGACTCCCCTCTCATACTTATTTGCCATAAAAATATGTATACATATATATTGGAATTTAGATTTTTATGTCTTGTGATCATACAACTTTTAAGTAAAAAAAGCTTACATTTTCATCATGATTATTATGAATATAAAACTGACAAAATACATATATTTTGATAATGAATGGTAAATACAAAAATAAACTTTTATTGGTAATGTATCTCTTTAATGAGATGGAAATTTTGCTAGCTCTACTAATTAGTTTGTGTATCCATAGATGATTATCCATGCTAAGTGTATCTACTGAAACAATATACTATAATAAGATTCAGGATGGATGAGAATTATGTTTTCCCTTCTAAAGAGGAAAATGGCTATCATGAAAGGGGCTATGGGCAAGAAAAAACTTGCCTGTTTTGAAAGGCAGTTTCTCAGGTAGAGTCTTGGTAGATTGTGGGGTCCTTTTATAACCGATTACTTAAAAAATTCTATGAAGATTGCGGTGATTCTGCTACGAGCCAAGGGGTGACAGCGGCCACCGGCGTATTAGAGCATACCGAGTGATAAGCTTCCCTCAGGCCTCAGGCTCTCTGAGCTCAAGCCTCAGGCTCTCTGCTAGACTGAGCTTGTTGCCTGCAGAATGCTAACTTGAAGGTATCTAGAAACAACCAAGAGACCTGGAGAGTATTCCAGAGAACCTAGATTTTCTTCAAGGTATACCACAAGCTTTGAAATTGTGAACCAACTAAATTAATTTAGAGGCTATGCCGTAGATTGAGTGACATTAATTCATTTTTGTAATCTTTAAACTGATTTTCTACAGGTAATACCCTAATTGAGAAATTTGGCTTCAAAGTAAAATTTTCTAAGTGCTCTAATCCTCTGACAGTTTTATCAGTGTCTTTTTTTTTAGTTTTAAAAATTCAGAGAAGGAAGAAATGAATAATTACTCTTAACCTATGACCCAGCACTAATAGCTGTTAATATTTTGGCTTTTA
This sequence comes from Madoqua kirkii, assembly GCA_006408675.1. Lineage (NCBI taxonomy): Eukaryota > Metazoa > Chordata > Mammalia > Artiodactyla > Bovidae > Madoqua > Madoqua kirkii. Next base: position 12,814 of record SJYC01037775.1, read on the forward strand.
GGGATTTACTTTTGGTCTTTTCCCTTTGCGTATTCTTTAGCTTTAGTTTCTCATGGCTGCTGTAATAAATCAGCAGAAACTGGGTGGCTTAAAATGACAGAAATTTATTCTATCTCAGTTCTCGAGAATCTATGTCTGAAATGTGTTCCACCAGGCCAAAAACACAAGCTAGTTTCAGGTCTACACTCCCTTTGGATGTTCTTGGAGACCATCCATTCCTTGTCTCTTCTAGTTTCTGGTGGTGACTGCTGTTGCTTGGCTTGTGGCTGTATCTCTCCAAAGTCAGCATCTTCACATCTCTGTTCTGTCTTCTTATTGCCTTCATCTCTGTGTCAAATCTCTTCTACCTCTCTGTCATAAACACGCTTTTCTTCTTTTAAATAAAATAGTCTAGCCAGCTGAAACTTGATTAATTTTATTTATGGTTGTATTGGGTCATTGCTGCCGGCAGGCTTTCTCTGCTCGTGGAGAGTGAGGGCTCCTCTCTAGCTGTGGTGTGTGGACTTCTGTGTCTGTATCTCTCCAAAGTCAGCATCTTCACATCTCTGTTCTGTCTTCTTATTGCCTTCATCTCTGTGTCAAATCTCTTCTACCTCTCTGTCATAAACACGCTTTTCTTCTTTTAAATAAAATAGTCTAGCCAGCTGAAACTTGATTAATTTTATTTATGGTTGTATTGGGTCATTGCTGCCAGCAGGCTTTCTCTGCTCGTGGAGAGTGAGGGCTCCTCTCTAGCTGTGGTGTGTGGACTTCTGTGACGGCTTCTTTTGTTGAGGAGCACGGGCTCTAGACACACAGGCTTCAGTAGCTGCAGCGTGCGGGCTCAGCAGTTGTGGCACACGAGCTTAGCTATTCTGTGGCTGTGGAATCTTCCCAGACCAGGGATTGAACCTGTGTCCCCTGAATTGGCAGGTGGATTCTTATCTACTGTGCTGTCAGGAAAGTTCCTGTAAACACACTTATGATTGCATTTAGAACTCATCCAGATAATCCAAGATAATCTCTTCATCTCAAAATTTTTAGTTAATTTACACCTTCAAAATCTTCTGATATAAGAGAATATTTTAGGTTCTGGGATTAAAATCTGATATCTTTGATTGGGGGACATGTTCAGCTTATGACCCATATGAGTATACAGACCATTTAAGTTAAAATTTAGAATGTTGCTGATAAAGTTAAAATCCCATGTGATGTTTGCTCCTAATTCCAGCCCTTTCTGCATTCCCTTAGAAGTCAACCATGTTTAGTTTGTTATCCTTTTAAGAACCTTTTACCTTTCTATACATATACATCCATAGAAAATGTAGGACATTTTTGTATGTAAGCCCCAAAATGTTAAAAAGTTATTCTGGTCATTTTTGCAACTTGGCTTATTTTTACTCAAAATTTTGGGGAATGAAGTTGCATTGACATAATTTTAAAAACACTATTTTGTTAAATTACAGCATTTCATCTTTAATATGTACCATATTTTATCTATCTTATTATTTATAGATATTTAACTTATTTCTAATTTTTGCTGCTATATACAATATCCTCATACAGATATCCTTCAGTATGGACATGTACTACTGACAATGTATGAAAGAAGAGCTTTCCCTACAACCTGACATATATACTTCATGTTCTCAGATATCTTATATTTTTCAGATTATTAATCTAGGCATATATATTACTGAGGTAAAATTAGTTTTATTTTCCATTTTGTTTGCCAGTTTTCAAATGCTGCATATTAACTCTGCCACATTTTCTCCATTTGTTTCTTCTGTCATGTAGCAGCAGTTTATTTTATATGCGTAAGTCTGTTTATTTTGTCTTTATTCTATACAGTGAGATAAATTTTATATTGTCATCCTACACATGAAGTGCCTTCTCCAGAGCTCTTGTTTACACTTAAATTGCTCACTTGTTCAAAACCTCTTTCCTGCCATTATAATAGAAATTCTATTGATTTGTTCACATTTGCATCTCAGCACATAGGATAAAATCTGGCACACAGTACAGGCTCAGTACACGGTTACTGAATACATTTGTCTGACTGGTCAGCTAATACAGTCATTTTCAGTGATACTTTCTCTGATATATGATTATCTTTGTATGTGTGTGCATCACTAATATATAAATACAGTAAGTCTCCTACTTATGAATGAGTTTCATTCTGAGAATGCATTTGTAAATCCAATTTGTTCATAAGTCCAACAAGTTAGCCCAGATACTCAACTAACACAATCAGCTAATGGTACCATAATAGGTTTATAATACATTACACACAAGTAATATGTACATAAGATCACAAAAAATAAAGAACATTTTTAATCTTGTGGTACAGTTACTTGAAAAGTATAGTAGTACAGTGCAACAGCATGGCATGCAAGGGCCGGCATACATGTTCACATTGTTTAAAGTCACAACTTGACGGTTTGTATGTTCGGGACTTAACTGTAGTTAAAATATCTGGCCTTAAACTAGAGCTGAGAACTGCTTCATAATGTTGGGAGGCTTTCATATTTTTGTATATCTTGTGGGCAGAGACACTGATTGGCCTTTGTTTAATACGATTGGCCTTTGTTTAATTTTGAAGGATGTTTTTACACCAGAGGTGGCCCATGGATCAATTTGGCTCACCATCTGTTTTTGTAAATAAAGTTTTATTATAACTCAGCACATCAATTTACTTACATATTGTCTATTTCTGCTTTCATACTACAATAACAACAATAGAGTAATTGCAACAGAGACCAGATGGCCTGCAAAGCCCACCATATTTACTACCTGTTTTCTTTACAAAAACAATTTGCTGACACCTAGTACAGCAAATAGCCTTGGAGATAGAAATAGTACCTCCCTCAAATTAAAGGCAGATTTCTTTGTTGTCAATATAAAAATATGTTATTCTTTGGTAGAAGGTCACACAGGCTTACTGCCCATTATGAAAGATTCGAATTCCCTAGCTCAGGATTTCAGTCCTGTAATGTAGCCTACCACATGTGCAGATATCACTGGCTCTGTACATCATCCTATGTGGATGCTCTGTACATCATCCTATGTGGATGGGGCTCAGGGACACAGGAAAAATGCTGATATATATAGCCCACTGGTATTGCTGTGACCAGCAAACTTCGTCTTTTACTCCAGAGACTCCTGTCTTCCACAAGCATCCAGGAGACTGTGGCAGACTGATTTATTAGCTTCAAGTAGGGTAAAATCTCTGATGTTTCATACTTCTTGACTGTAATATCTGTTAGACTTTTATTTTTAAGATTTAAAACTCATATATTGACTGCCAAAAAATGTTCTATTAACCTATAACAAGTTACCTCTAGTATCATAATTGTGATATAACAGCTTCCATTAAAATGCTTTTAGAAATTTCTGTGTCAGATCTCCTCTGCCACATAGTCCTGACAGTTTTTTATATCAGTGTCACAAAGGTAAGGACATATTAGGCTAAATCTTCTTTATGTGGAGTGCAACTGTAATTTGTGATTATTTTTTTGGCCTTAGATATATTTTTAATCTGACCTTCCTAAACAGACAAAACGTTTACTACATTCTCAGTTCAGTTCAGTTCAATTGCTCAGTCCTATCTGACTCTTTGCAACCCCATGGACTGCAGCACGCCAGGGCTTGCCATCCAGCACCATCTCCCAGAGCCTACTCAAACTCATGTCCATCGCATCGGTAATGCCATCCAACCATCTCATCCTCTGTCGTCTCCTTCTCCTCCCGCCTTCAATCTTTCCCAGCATCAGGGTCTTTTCCAATGAGTTGGTTCTTCACATCAGGTGCCATAAATATTGGCGTTTCAGCGTCAGCATCAGTCCTTTCAATGAATATTCAGGGCTGATTTCTTTAAGGATGGACTGGTTGGATCTCCTTGCAGCCCAAGGGACTCTCAAGAGTCTTCTCCAACACCACAGTTCAAAAGCATCTGTTCTTCGGCACTCAGCTTTCTTTATAGTCCAACTCTCACATCCATACATGACTACAGGAAAAATCATAGCTTTGACTAGACAGACCTTTGTTGGTAAAGTAATGTCTCTGCTATTTAACATGCTGCCTAAAAAAAAAAATATGCTGCCTAGGTTGGACATAGTTTTTCTTCCAAGGAGCAAACATCTTTCAGTTTCATGGCTACAGTCACCATCTGCAGTGATTTTGGAGCCCCCCAAATCAAGTCTCTCACTGTTTTCATTATTCCCCCATCTATTTGCTATGAAGTAATGGGACCAGATGCCATGATCTTATTTTCCTGAATGTTGAGTTTTAAGCCAACTTTCTCACTCTCCTCTTTCACTTTCATGAAGAAGCTCTTTAGTTCTTATTCGCTTTCTGTCATAAGGGTGGTGTCATCTGCATATCCGAGGTTATTGATACTTCTCCCAGCAATCTTGATTCCAGCTTGAACTTCATCCAGCCCAGATTTTGCATGATGTATTCTGCATATAAGTTAAATAAGCAGGGTGACAATATACAGCCTTGACATACTCCTTTCCCAATTAGGAACCAGTCTGTTGTTCCATGTCCAGTTCTAACTGTTGCTTCTTGACCTGCATACAGATTTCTCAGGAGGCAGGTCAGGTGGTCTGGTATTCGCATCTCTTTCAGAAATTTCCACAGTTTATTGTGATCCACACAGTCAAGGACTTTGTCATAGTCAATAAAGTAGAAGTAGATGCTTTTCTGAAATTCTCTTGCTTTTTTGATAATTCAGTGAATGTTGGCAATTTGATCTTTGGTTCCTCTGCCTTTTGTAAATCTAGCTTGAACATCTGGAAGTTCACAGTTCACATACTATTGAAGACTGGCTTGGAAAAATTTGAGCATTTCTTTGCTAGTGTGTGAATCCAGTTATCCAGTAGTTTGAGCATTCTTTGGCATTGCCTTTCTTTGGGATTGGAAAGAAAACTGACCTTTTCCAGTTCTGTGGCCACTGCTGAGTTTTCCAGGTTTTCTGGCATACTGAGTGCAGCACTTTCACAGTATCATATTTTAGGATTTGAAATAGCTCAACTGGAATTCCATCACCTCCAGTAGCTTTGTTTGTAGTGATGCTTCCTAAGGCCCACTTGACTTTGCATTCCAGGGTGTCTGGCTCTAGGTGAGTGATCACACCATTGTGGTTATCTGGGTCATGAAGATTTTTTTTTTATAGTTCTTCCATGTATTCTTGTCACCTCTTCTTAAAATCTTCTGCTTCTGTTAGGTCCATACCATTTCTGTCCTTTATTGAACCCATCTTTGCATGAAATGTTCCCTTGGTATCTCTAATTTTCTTGAAGAGATCTCTAGTCTTTCCCATTCTATTGTTTTCCTCTATTTCTTGGCATTGAGCACTGAGGAAGTCTTTCTTATCTCTCCTTGCTATTCTTTGGAACTCTGCATTCAGATGGGTATATCTTTCCTTTTCTCCTTTGCCTTTAGCTTCACTTCTTTTCTCAGCTATTTGTAAGGCCTCGTCAGACAACCATTTTGCCTTTATTTTTCTTGGGCATGTTCTTGATCACTGCCTCCTGTGCAATGTCATGAACCTCTGTCCATAGTTCTTCAGGCTCTCTGTCTATCAGATCTAATCCCTTGAATCTGTTTGTCACTTCCACTGTATAACCATAAGGGATTTGATTTAGGTCATACCCGAATGGTTTAATGGTCTTCAATTAAAATCTGAACTGGGCAATAAGGAGTTCATGATCTGAGCCACAGTCAGCTCCCATTCTTGTTTTTGCTGACCGTAGAGCCTATTCTTCTTTGACTGCAAAGAATATAATCACTCTGAGTTTGGTATTGACCATCTGGTGGTGTCCATGTGTAGAGTCTTCTCTTGTATTGTTGGAAGAGAGTGTTTACTATGACCACTGGCTTTTTATTTGGCCACATTTGTACTGTTCTAATATTGCATATTTACTTGATATGCATTGATTTTCTTGATTCTTAATTCCATTTTTAAAACTGTCATCATATCCAAATCTCATAGATGTTCTGCTTTATAATCTATCAGGCCAGCTTTTCTCTCTCCCTGAGACATCTGCAAATTATTGTATATTTTTAAGATTTAAAGAGAGATATTTCTTATCCTTTGGGAGAAAAATCACTATTTTTGGTAAATCATTAGTTTTTTAAAGCACTCAAGTAATTAACCTAAAATTTCACAGTAGAAGAACATGACCATTTCCTACAATAAGTATGACAGCATTCATAGCTCAAAGAGGAGAAATAAGAATGGAAGAGAGCCTTTGGCCTCAGGTAAAAGCATGTTCCACCTGAAGGAATAAGAAGAAAAAGAAAAACCACAATAATTTTTAACATTGGAGCCTTTGGATATAAGATATAAAAGTAAGGTTTATATTATCTAAGCACAATCTGATTTTTATAAAAAGACTATAAGAAACTTTTTTACACACACATTTTTCATTAATCTAGCCTTACAGTTTTTATCCTTTTACAATAGTTGAAATGATCTCTCAGAGTCAAAGCAAAGTTGTCAGTATGTTTTTGGAAAGATAATGGGTCACAGATGATGACATGAATCCTCATGAACTTTTTTCCTTATAAAAAGAGTTCGTGACCCTTCAAGATAAGTGGTTTTACCATGGAAATAAGAGATAGTGAAGGAGATCCTATTTCAAAAATAAATTTTCATCTACTTTAACATTTGAATAGAATCATGTTTTTCTATAATAGATTTTTTTTTAAGCCAGCGGGCAGCATCTAACATGATTACAGATGTTTAAATTAATGTGAAGAATGTGTTCCAAACAAGAAAGATGTTTGAAGGGGACACAATTATCCTTATCTCTTTTAGCAATATCAAAAATGGTTATAAGAAATCTGTTTCTTAGTTTTTTTTTTTAATAATGTGCGTCCTTGAACTAACCAGCCATTGTATTTTTTTATTGCCTAAGCAATTATTTAGATTAATAATCAGTGAGAAGAAATGATTGCTAGAGACCTTAAAATAAAATAGGTAATTACACTTTGTTAGTAAGCATTGCTGTATTGGTCAACTTATGCCTGTATGCCTTTCAAAACAGCTACATGTCAGGTTAACCATGTGCCATGACTATGACGACTAAGAGATTTGATCACTAACTCTTCATGATTTTACCTCTCCACATTATGACTTTCCAACATTTTATTTAGTGTTAACCTCTTCTTTTCTAAAGCTTTCCTGGAATTAGTGTATCTGCCCTATTTCTTCCATGTTTCCCACACTTGCGCCAGAGGTTGCAGGTATATTATTACTAAGCTTTAACTTCTTTGCTGCCTGCCTGGCCTATGGACAATGTATTTCTGCTCTTGGACTGGAAATTTAACCATTTCTCTTCACATAAGCTAAACCCAGTTTCAATGATGACAGCTTGGCCACGTGTCAAGATTTGGCTTTTAGTTATTCTTGCCTGGTTACTTATAAACCATGTATCACATGCAGTCATTAGGAAAATGTTATCAGTTGTAAAGAGTGAAAACTGTAATAAATTTTAAAATGTGGCAGTGAAGAATCTTATTGCTTACTGGTTAAAACTAGAAAAGAATATCCTCATTTCCCATAAGTCAGACACAGATAATGGCACCAGTGGGGATTCTGATAAGGCTCTTTAAATTACAAAAGAAAGTTTTTATTTTTATAATATTTGTTAGATTTACATAAAACCAACCTGATCCACGCAATTCTATGATGAGATAATTTTTAAGCTCCATTTATAGTTGATGAGCTTAACTTTTAAGAGTAAGGACTTGTTCTAGGAAATATACTTTGTGAGTTACAGAGAGGGTTTCAAATTCTAGTATTTAGCTTCTCTACATCAGCATGCCTACCTTACCAGAAAAGATGTAAGTTATAAGAAGAGAAAAGAGGAGGAGAAGATATTCATGTTCTGTGTAATTCCCTGATCTTTTCCTTTTTTATTTGGCCAGAAAGTATCTTTTACTATTCCAAATTATTAATAAAATGTGTTATTTCAGGAGGATGAAAGGCAATTTCAGGCTTTTCTATCCATTTCCATTAGAATGGATTAATTTATTACAGTTATTACTTCAATTTAGCCATTTTGGAAGAATTCAGTTTGCTAGTGGTCAAAACCTGAGAAAGTCTTCCTTAATAGGAAACAGGGATTTGCCTTGAAGGGAGTTGTGGTGTGGTGACTAGTAAGATGGGGAGACAGAAGAATGAGTTGACAGAGTTGAAAGGGTATGAAAAGAAACCCTAGACACATGTAGCCCCTTCTCTTCTGTGCTCAGGGCCCGACAAGAAACCTGGGATGGAAGGAAGGCAAGGCTAGGATTAGCAAAATGATACTCTCAATTTTCTTTCCTGCCTCATTCATCTTATCCTGGTTCTGCTTGATTTTCAGAAAGCCATTGTCAAAAGATAAGGTTTCACAGTGGAGCCCTCCTGTTCATGTCAGTTAAGAGAGCAGCGCGTTGGGTGAAGACTGACAGGGTGAACTGAAGTGGGGAGGGAGGCGGAGTTGATGGAAGGAAGGAAGGCTAGGATTAGCAAAATGATACTCTCAATTTTCTTTCCTGCCTCATTCATCTTATCCTGGTTCTGCTTGATTTTCAGAAAGCCATTGTCAAAAGATAAGGTTTCACAGTGGAGCCCTCCTGTTCATGTCAGTTAAGAGAGCAGCGCGTTGGGTGAAGACTGACAGGGTGAACTGAAGTGGGGAGGGAGGCGGAGTGGGAGCCGCCTCTGTGCTTTGCGCTGTCACTAATGGGAAGCAGACAGTCCACAGACCTCTCGTAAAGGCTCAGCTCTACCTTAGGCAGGCATTGTAAGCACTGTTATGGCATCCTTTATTCTATCTTTATCTTATGAGATGTGGACCTTTCAAAAGGCAACAGCATGTCTTAAACATGCTTTATTCTATTAAGACATCTGAATTGGAATTACTGAGCTCCTTCCTAGGATCTGGTTATGTTGCCACTGCACGTATTTGCCCTTCACAGACCCATCCTTTTTTGTTTGTTTTTTCCTTTCTTTTCTTTAAATCAATTTATTTATTTTAATTGAAGGCTAATTACTTTACAGTATTGTGGTAGTTTTTTGCCATACATGGACATGAATCAGCCACAGGTGCACATGTATCCCACATTCTGAACCCCCCTCCCACCTCCCTCCCCATCCCATCCCTCTGGGTTGTCCCAGTGCACCTGCTTTGAGTACGCTGTTTCATGCATCAAACTTGGACTCACAGATCCAATCTTTTACAATGACTTAAAGGGCTTAAGGGGCAGCTGGGTATTTTATATAGGGAGAGAGAATTCTTTATAAAAAGACCTCCTATTTGATGAAGAAATTTACCCAAATTGAAATGCAGTGAAGGAACTGCAGATTCTATTTCAATTTAATAACAGGTCCTTTCAAACAGGATGTTTTATTTAATAGCTTAACTATACCTTTGCAAGTAGAGTAACTTTTCCACACAAATTCCTTTTCATTCATGAGTTCTTTCCTACTTAGAAAATTTCCATTCCTTAATGATTTATATTCACTCAATGATAGGATTATATAAGAATTAGAGATAAATTCAGCTAAAGATTAAAGGATATAATTTTTCATTAGACAACATCTTTAAACTATTTTTAGAAAGATTTGATAACTTAAAACAAGTATTCTACATTTTAATGGTTGGTGTTCTCTGATTTTGTGGACTAAATCATTAACCAGTAGGCTGCAAATTATGGGATGAGTCAATGAATGTCCATGTGAGAATATAATTCATAGACAAAGACGAATAGTAATTGAAATGATTTATTTGGGTGAATTCAACATATGTATTACTATTTTGTAAACTTCTACAGTTTGATTGTAAATAATGATTTCAGGGAATTTACCACAGCAGGACCCTGAGGGACCTTCACAGGGGCAAACCTTTGTGTCCTCTGTATCTTGTTTGTAGAAAGGCTTTAGATTCCTAGGCTTCTCCAAGCTCCAAAGAGCAAATTTAATCACAGAAGTGAGAAATGAAGAAACAAGGGAAAGCAGACAAGGAAGACAAAACAATAATAGTTCAGCCATAAAACAAAATCAAGGATCTTTGGTTCCTCCTCAAGAAGGGCTATGGGCACTGTCCTGAGCCAAATCCTTGGGTTGTTTTGCAGATATTTAAATCATACCAGGTGGAAGAAGCTAACTGCATGATGACAATGAATACATAAAACCAGACTGGCTGGAGTTGAGGACTGACTCCCAAAATGCCACCCTGTTACCTCACTACCAACCAATCAGAAGAATTTCCATGAACTGATCAGGTACCCTGTGATACACTTCCTCACCTTCCCTGAAAGCCATCTAGGAGTTCGAATATTCTGAGCATCAGCTGCCTGTTCTCCTTGCTTGAATTTACAATAAATGTACTTTCCTTCATTACAACCTAGGATCAGTAAACTGGCTTTGCTGCAGGTTGAGCAAAGTAGACCCAAGTTTGGTTTGGTAACAGGTGGTAATTAGCATATTACATTTTCTTCTTAAACTGAGGACACATTGGACTTTAAAATGTATGACAGTTTACAGTGAGGTGAATAGCTCACTGTAATCCAAGACAAGTGTTTGACAAATGCAAAAACTGCTCCTCAACTTTTTGTCCCAAAAGGGCAAGTTAATTTAAATACTTTCCTGTAGAAAAGCCCTAATTTTCTACCATCTTTAGGGACTGTCATGGTACTCAAGCTCCAATTATTGACCGGTATATTCACATGTTGTTTAATTCAGACCAAAGTGACTACAAAGGAAAGGCTTTGGGCTATTAGGCAAAGATTACAATCATGTTCTTATTGGTGTAGAAAGGGCCAATTGTGAAATTTTTTCTAGAAAGAATCTATCCCAGTCTCTATGTTGTGTATGAGGTTGAAGCTGTAGTGACCAGTAAGTTTCTCTTCATGGGTTTGAGAGAGAGTAACAGATAGCTTACTAGCCTTGTCACTCATTTTCTAAAATCTGAAAATTCTGATTTATCTTGAAAGGAAAAAGGTGATCCTACATTTTTAAAAGATGAGCAAGATAGGTGTCAAATTTGTAGCTATTTCTGCTTTCAAAACACAACTCATTAAGATGCATCAAAACCACTTAGAATGTTTCAACTTAATGGAAGGTGGAATTGGCAGCAATTTTAATTAATTCATTTTCAATAAATTCACTGAATTAGAATTTGTGATAACATACTAACATACATTAAGTTTATAGACTATTTAAATTTTTGGTAACAAGAATGTTTGCTGTAAAAACAGTAAGCAATATTCAACCAATTTTAAAAACACAATGTTTCTTTAAAGCTTTAGCACAGCAATTGTGGATATGCAAGTTATTTTGATAAATAAGAATATTGCACATGTTAAAAAGTAGAACAGAGCATCCATTTAGAAATATTATCAGAAGAGGAAGGCGCCAAAAAAAAATAGTGATTAGAAAGTCAGAAGAGGTTATTGTCACAGGAGAAAAGTCTGGAGAAGCTGTGGAAGTGAGCAGAGTTAATGAAGCAGAAAGATCCAGAAAAAAAAAAAGACAGAAAGAATTACATTTCATTTGGGAATTTGGAGTTTATTGGTGACTTTTCTGAAAGCAATTTGAGTGGAATGGTGCAGTTGGAAATCAGGTTGCTGAGGCTGAAAGACAAAATGGAATGTGAAAAATTAGAGATGGAAGATTAAGTTCATTTTTCAAGTCTAGTTGGTTAAAGGCAGGCTAGGGACCCAAGAATTTATAGGGCTGAGGGGCAATTTTAGGGATGAAGGTAACTGGGTGTTTTGTACAGAGGAGAACAAAGCCCACCTTCAGGAGGGAAAGTAAAAAGAAAGGAGATAAATAATAAAATATTATTGAAGTATTGAAATGAAAAATAAATACTTAGAAGACCCAAATTCCTTTATTCCATTAATACAAATGGAGTTATACCAAGAAGCAGTTTCTTTTTGAACTGTTTAAAATTCAAAATTAGGACAAGGAAAAATAATTTCTAAAAATCATAACAGTGTATTTATATCTAAAGTTTATTGAAGATGCATACTTTCCCAAGCTATTAAAAAAAACTTTTCATCATTCTTTTTTTATCAAATTTCACTTAGCTGGAAAGTGTTTCCTATTTCCTATTTTGGAGAAGAGTTTGGATACAGTTTTTGTTGGTGGTGGTTTATTTGCTAAGTTGTATCTGACTCTTGTGACGCCAGGTACTCCAGCCCACCAGGTTCCTCTGTCCCTGGGATTTTCCAGGCAGGAATAGTAGAGTGGGTTGCCATTTCCTTCTCCAGGGGATTTTCCCGACCCAGAGACTGAACCTGGGTCTCCTGCATTGCAGGCAGATTCTTTACCAACTGAGCCACCAGGGAAACTCTTGTATAAGTTTAATATTCCTTAAATGTTTAGTAAAATCCACCAGTTCACTTCTCCCTCCTTTTTCTTTGTGAGAAAATTTTTATTATTATCCAATTCATGTAATGATGTAGAAATACGTATATTTAGAAATATAGGACTCTAAGTTTCTACTTCTTTGCCAGTGTTGATAAGTTGTGTTTTTCTTGAAATTTGTCTATTTCATTTAAAATTTTAAGTTAATTGGCATAAATATTTTGATGATTTTTATTGCCTTCAAATATTGGTAGGAAAGATAAATCATTCCTTTTATTGGCAGTTTGCACCTTTTTCTCCTTTTCCTTGATCAATCTTCTCAGAGATTTACAAATTTTATTAGTCTTCAAAGAATAAACTTTTGGCTTTGTTTATTATATTTCACTGATTTATGCTCTTATTTTTATCATTTCATTTATTTCTACTTTCTTTGGGTTTGTTATTCTTTTTCCTAACTTCCTTTAGATAATCTATTTTAGCCTCTTTTCTAATATAAGTGCTTAACGACAAACTTTCCTTGAAGCACAGCTCTGCTTGCATGACAGGGCTTCCCAGGTGGTGGTAGTGGTAAAGAACCTGCCTGTCAATGCGTGAGACCTAAGAGATCTGCGTTTGATCCCTGGGGTGGGAAGATGCCCTGGAGGAAGGCATGGCAACCCACTCCAATAATCTTGCCTGGGGTACCCATGGCCAGAGGAGCCTGGCAGGCGACAGCCCATAGGGTGGCGGAGTCAGCAACTGAGCACTCACACACTACTTGCATAACACAAGATTTGAAATATCACAGGCTCATTATGATTCAGCTCAAAATATTTTTAAAATATCTATATTTCAGGTTCAACTCATGGCCTAGTTAGAAGTGAATTCCCAAAGTATTCTGCAAAGTATCTGGGGTTTTAAAAATAGTATTTTTGGTATTGATTTCTAGCTTAGTCCGATAGAACTCAATTATTTTGAATTTGTTGTGATTTGCTTTGTTATTTAGCATAATGTCAGTTCTGGTAAATGCATCATATATGCTTAAAAGTAATGTATATTTTGAAGTTTGAGGTGAGGTGCTATGCTAATTAGGTCAATTTGATAAATGTCTTATTCAAATTGTCTATGACTTCACTGTGTGTATTCTTGTTGCATCAGTTGCTAAGTGTATTAAAATCTACCCTTATGATTATGTATTTGTCTGTTCTTTTAATTTTTGTCAAATTTTGCTTTATATACTTTGAGGCTATGTTACTATGTGCATAACAAATTTGAATTTTACTTTTTTTTTTTTTTTTGGTGGACTTACACTTCCACCATAATGAAATGTCTCTATTTCTAGTAATGGTTCTGTCTAAAAGTTTATTCTGATTCAGCTACATAAGTATAGCAATGCAAGTATATAGCTTCTTACAGTTTATGCCTGTGTGGTATAACATTATCTACTTTAAGAAAAACATTTTTGGATGCTTATGTGTTTTTTGATGTTTCTCTTATAAGCATAGTTGTTCACTGCAAAGTGATGTCTCTGCTTTCTAATACATTGTTAGCTTTGTCATAGCTTTCCTTCCAAGGAGCAAGCATCTTTGAGTTAGTGGCTACAGTCACCATCCACAGTGATTCTGGAATCATTAGTTGTTATTTAATTTGTTCTAGTGATCCTTGAGTTATAATTGCAGTATTTAGTTCTTTTACATTGCTAATTATTGGTATATTTAGCTTCAATATATTTTTATTTATTTTCCTGTGTTTTATTAGCCCTTCTTTCTTTAGGGTTAATCATGTAATTGCTATTGTTTCATTAAAAAATGAATCTCAGCAGATAAGAAGCAAAAGAATGAGAGATGTACTCACTTTATACCTCATGTACTTTCATGGAGTCACTTTTTCTTTTTCCTGTATTTTAAAATGGCTTTTGTAAAAATAAAGATGTCTATTTTGCTCAGGGTTTCTGAGAAGTTATTTTAGATAGTTTATTACAGCATTTTCTAGTACCTTCACATGAAATCAATGAAAGTTATTTTTTGGATCACATTTCAAAAGAATCATTTCCAACAGGTAGGGAATTGTGGCAGAAGTTAAAAACGTGGATTTAATATTGAAAGTGAGAGGAGATGATAACTGCTTGATTTATGCCAGTGAGTCAAGATTAGCATTCTTTTTACAGGAAAAGTCTGCCTCAAATCCATAGGATAAAAAAGTAAACAAAAAACAAGTCAAAATAACTATTATGTTATGCCTGAATAAATAATTATGGAATAATGTGCATGTAGCTATCTCAACATATAAAGGGTCAATTGCTCCTTTAAATACATCAGAGGTGGATACATAATTACTTTATATCTTCGTTCTTGTTTTCTCTCTTAGTATAAGGACAATGTAGCAAACACCAAAGTCTTTTTTTGTTACTGTTCCAATACTTTTTCCCATTAGACTCTGGGAAAAATTTTAAAAGTATTTACACCTATCAGACTTAAATTGAAGAAAGTAGGGAAAACTGCTAGACCATTCAAGTATGACCTAAATGAAATCCCTTATGATTATACAGTGGAAGTGAGAAATAGATTTAAGGGCCTAGATCTGATAGATAGAGTGCCTGAGGAACTATGAAATGAGGTTCGTGACATTGTACAGGAGACAGGGATCAAGAACATTCCCATGGAAAAGAAATGCAAAAAAGCAAAATGGCTGTCTGGGGAGGCCTTACAAATAGCTGTGAAAAGAAAAGTGAAAAGCAAAGGATAAAAGGAAAGATATACCTATTTGATTGCAGAATTCCAAAGAATAAGAAAGAGATAAGGGATAAGAAAGCCGTCCTTATAGATCAATGCAAAGAAATGGAGGAAAACAATAGAATGGGAAAGACTAGAGATCTCTTGAAGAAAATTAGAGATACCAAGGGAACATTTCATGCAAAAACTGGCTCAATAAAGGACAGAAATGGTATGGACCTAACAAAAGCAAAAGATATTAGGAGGTGGCAAGAATACACAGAAGAACTATACAAAAAAGATCTTCACGACCCAGATATTCATGATGATGTGATCACTAATCTAGAGCCAGACATCCTGCAATGTGAAGTCAAATGGTCCTTAGAAAGCATCACTACAAACAAGGCTAGTGGAGGTGATGGCATTCTAGTGGAGCTATTTCAAATCCCGAAAGATGATGCTGTGAAAGTGCTGCACTCAACATGCCAGCAAATTTGGAAAACTCAGCAGTGGCCACAGGACTGGAAAAGGTCAATTTTCTTTCCAATCCCAAAGAAAGGCAATGCCAAAGAATGCTCAAACTACCACACAATTGCACTCATCTCACACACTAGTAAAGTAATGCTCAAAATTCTCCAAGCCAGGCTTCAGCAATA
>SJYC01037778.1:0-20131 GCA_006408675.1 Madoqua kirkii
AAATAATAGATGAGAGAAGCATCTCTTTATAAATTATTCCAATGAAAAAGTGAAATGAGATGTGGAATTAGAATGTCACCATTTTTCAATCTCCAATGAATTTATGGGTCTAGGCAGTGAGCCTACATGGCTGTTGACATCACAAAAAGTGAGCCAACCAGACATACGCTATCTAGTGAAATAACATGCCACTTCCTACAGTCTTGCCAAAATGACTGAGTTAAAGTTTTATCCATCTCTGAATCCAGCTTCTGATTTGGAGATAATGCAGAGGACAGAGAAACATGTTGGACAGGACCATGAACACACAATCAGCAAAATCCAGACGAGAGGGAAATTCCACAGGTCAAACCTCGAGGGATCTTTAACAAATAAATATAGGCCAAAGGACAAGATGAAGGGAAAGCCAACAGATTCAAAGAAAGGTTAAAAACTTCTCACATTTTTGAGCGTGAGTGAGAATAAACCGTAGTGCTAAGAATGTATACTTGAGTAACCAAATCGTAAAGGAACATAGGGAAGAGATTACTCTAAAAGTCAAGATAGTGGTTATTTTTGGAAAGAGGAAGGAGACACATGTGAAAGGCTTCTGAAATAGCTGGAAATTTTCTATTTCTTGATCTGAGTGAGTGTTAGCCTTATAATTCACTAAGCCATGTGTTTGTTTTGTATGGTTTTCCATATCTGTGTTTTATTTTACAATTAAAGTGTTTTTTTTTAAATAAACCTGTTTCACTTCAGAACACCCTCTTACTCTCATCCCCCCAAAAGTGAATGCATATCTCTATGTGTAAAAACAAAACACATTATAAATTTTTTAAAATTATAAATAGACAGGAAGGATATGTTTAAGAATATGTTATAGATCAAGTTATATTTCCCTAAGTGCCTTTATTAGAACTTATTTCACAAAATCCTTTCCTTCCTTAAAAAAATCCTTTCAGAAGAGTCTGTGCACTTTTTTTCTAGACTTGCCAAGCTAAATAGCTAAAAAGTATTTCCTTTTCAAAGTCCAAGGAACATGCAATCCTCTATTAAAAAAAAAAAAAAAAGATGATTATTAGAACCTATTTCACAAAATCCTTTCCTTCCTTAAAAAAATCCTTTCAGAAGAGTCTGTGCACTTTTTTTCTAGACTTGCCAAGCTAAATAGCTAAAAAGTATTTCCTTTTCAAAGTCCAAGGAACATGCAATCCTCTATTAAAAAAAAAAAAAAAGATGTGTTAAGGTTTCCAGTTCCCCACCCCTTCCTTTCATTTTAGAAGGGAAAAATATATGTGTATAAATATGCACACATGTATTTATAAAAGCAACATAAATATTATAATGTAAGTGTAGAAGTGGGATTCAAAAGAGAAACCTCCATGAAAAATATAAATAATATCTTTTTCAGCAAGAGAGGATAAAACAGCTTCAACAAAAATTTAAATACATTAAAGAAATGTATTTGCCATCTGAACTGTAATTTTAAAGCTAAAATGTGAGCCCAATGTGGACGTTTTAACAACTGAATTTGCTGACTTCTCAAAGGGAACTCCGGGTCCTCCCAAGTCTTTTGAAGTTCCATTTTGCTTTGTCTTCAGATCCTTGATATAATCAGCCCATTGATGCCTTGTCCTGTCTTGTGAACACAAGCATTTGCTCACAATTCCATATCAGAGCTGGAGACAAGGAGAGGTTCAGATCCCTTTGACACCAGAGCGCCTGGTCAGGAAGTTCTCAGATGTGCAGTCACGTGAACTTTTAGCTGAACTACTGCCCAGTGGGGCCCCCATCCTTTCAATCTCCATCAGCTCAGGTCTTCAAAGGCTGGGAGCATCTCTACCCAGTGACCTGACTGGCTTGCCTGACACATCTCTTTCCCTTGAGGTGGTGGGGGTAGATGGGATTGAAATTACTTTCCCAACTTTATTCCTCAAATTTGAGACAGACTCCTAACCCACCCCTGCCCCCCAGATCAAACAACACCTCAGTTGCCCTCTAGTTGCACTGGTCACTGAAGGAGTAGCTGCTTGATCTGCTTTAAAAAGCTTGTTTCCCACACTTTGGGATTAGCACTGATTGTGACTGAGATTCTGCCACATGAACACTGCCCTTCTTTTATCACTGCAACAACCACATAGGTAATTTAAGATAAAGGTACTGAGTGAATTCACCTAAGAACGTGTATATAATTAGTGGAGATTTTAACTCAGGGAGCAAGCTCTAGCTGGCAAGGCCATTCCTTAAACCACCATGCTATGGAGCCTATGCCAGAGGAATAAACACCATTATAGACACAGTTGTGTGGAGTACTGCTGATGTTAGCTCCCTCCATGTGTCAGGCAATATACCAAGCTTCACAAACACTTCATTTAATTATTTATAGGAAGATCCTGTGAAGGAGGGCATGGCAACCCACTCCAGTATTCTTATCTGGAGAATGCCATGGATAGAGGAGCCTGGCGGACTATAGTCCATAGGGTTGCCAAGAGTCGGCCATGACTGTGGAGACTTAGCCCACCCACACACTTGTAGATATGGGCTTCCCTGGTAGCTCAGATGATAAAGAATCTGCCTGCAATGTAGGATATCTGGGTTTAATCCCTGGGTCAGGAAAATCCCCTGGAGAAAGGAATGGCCACCCATTCAAATATTCTTACCTGGAAAATCCCATGGACAGAATAGCCTGGCAGGCTACAGTCTATGGGGTTACAAAGAGTTGGACATGACTGAGCGACTAAGCACAACACAGCATAGTACCAATATAAAGACAGAGATAGATGAAATTGTAAAATGTAGGAGCTAGATTTCATCCAGGTTTCCTAGATTTAATCCCAGCTCCACAGTTTACCAGCTGTGTGATCTTGAACAAATGCTTTTGTAGCCCTGGGCCACGGTTTCTTCAACCAAAAACACTCCCCTCAGAGGATACTGCAAGTATTAAATGAATAATTTAATTTATGGAAAGCACATAATATATTCCCTAGCACAGAATAGGGACCAAAAAGTTAGATATGACAGTAAAGAATCCGCCTGCAATGTGAATGACCTGGGTTCGATCCCTGGGTTAGGAAAATCCCTTGAGAAGGACATAGCAACTCACTCCAGTATGCTTGCCTGGAGAACCCCCATAGACAGCGGAGCCTGGTGGGCTACAGTCCATGGGGTCGCAGAACCAGACATGACTGAGTGACTAAGCACAGCATACACATCATATAATTAACAATATGAACACTATTATGAATAATAATGTTTACTATTACTATTATATACACATTTGTTGTTGTTATTTGGTAGCTAATTTGTGTCCGACTCTTTGCAACCCCATGGACTATAGCCCACAAGGCTTCCTTGTCTGTGGGATTTCCCAGGCAAAAATACTGGAGTGGGTGGACACTTCCTTCTCCAGGGGATCTTCCTGACCCAGGGATTGAACCCACGTCTCCTGCATTAGCAGGCAGATTCTTTATGCTGAGCCACCAGGGAAGCCCCATTATATATACATAGATGGCCTATTTTCTCAAGCAATTCAGAAAGCTCAGTAAAGAGGAGTAACATTCTTCAAAACTTTTCTGGGTCAATGATCACCAAAAAAATATCTGCTGAGCTGGCTCATTTTTTCCCAAGGAGATCAATATTTGAGACACAAACCAGCAAAGTAGACTGATGAGGGTACAGCTGAAAATAAGTCTCAGGATGACAGACCACACATACCACACACAAGCATTGTTCTGAGCAAGAGAGGCTGCCAACACTCCAGAGGAGGACAGTTAGCATTTAGCTCTCATTATCATTGTTGGTGCTGTTCATCTTGGCATACAAAAAGGCCAGGTGACCCTCTGATCACAATCTTCACTTTACCCATCTTTCATCGCTGATGAACGATTCTGGTCCTTCTAAGATCAAGTTTATTTCTATTCTAGTATCCAAATTCTCATCTGGTGTTTAAACAATACACTCCTGTGTAAAGTAGATATAAGGGACTGATAATACAAACACAGGTAAAAGTTACTGATCAAGTATTTGAACTGGGCACTATGTTAAACACAAGCATTCTCTCTTTGGATCTCATGGCTCCATATGGTAGCGTTAGATCATCTTCAGGTTCCGTATCCATATTTACTAAATAGCAGAGGTGTCCTCAAGTTCAAATTCATTTATGCTGTTAAACCTTGCATTCAAAGTCACCCTCATTCCTTTCCAAACTCTTGTTCACTTTATCTCTCTTTAACCACCATCCACACACTACTTTAGAAAAGTTACCAGAGAAGCTCCTTCTCTGGGCATTAATTACTGGAAAAATAGCTGGTGTGTCCATTTTTCTCCTCTGAACACATCTAGCATGCTGAACATGGTCTCTCTCCATCAGTAGACAGTGACTTTTTGAAGGTGAGGACCTTGTCTTCTTCATCTTTCTGACTCTAGCGCTTAGACAGTGCTGGCATAAAGAAGGATCTCAATAAATACTTGCAGTGAGCATGAATGATTGCCTAGATGGTTAGATGCATATATGAAGGGATGCCTCAGATGACCTCCCTCTCTTTTGCTGAAACGGCACTACTAAGCCCCATGTCAGCCCCATGTCACTAAGAAGTGGCTATAGCACTTAGCACAATGTCACTTGCATGGTTGACGGCCAACGTGTTTTAGTGAATGAAAAAATAAACACATAATTCAGGCCTTAAGGCAATATAAATCACCTGGGAGATCTCTTTAAACACCGCTTGTTCTTTCATTTCTCATATCTATGGCAAAAGAAACCACCAAGCTGCTGGGAACAGCGGCTGCAGCCCACCAGGGCCTGAACTGTGCTGTGCTGGCCTCAGCCTATGATGAAGAAGCTGTAGCCTTACGACATTGTCCATCATGTCCCCCGCAGGCTGCTGCAGATGATTTTGCTCATTGCATCCAAAGTTGGGGTTCTGTCTGAGGCAATATAAATCACCTGGGAGATCTCTTTAAACACCGCTTGTTCTTTCATTTCTCATATCTATGGCAAAAGAAACCACCAAGCTGCTGGGAACAGCGGCTGCAGCCCACCAGGGCCTGAACTGTGCTGTGCTGGCCTCAGCCTATGATGAAGAAGCTGTAGCCTTACGACATTGTCCATCATGTCCCCCGCAGGCTGCTGCGGATGATTTTGCTCATTGCATCCAAAGTTGGGGTTCTGTCTGTTTTCAATGGTAAAGATAGTTCTACTTCTGGGAAATTGGCCAGTTTGTATACTATATAGTTGGTAAATTGTGAAATTGTCTTCATTCCCCCCCCTGCCTTTTTCTTTGCCAGTAAAAAATTGAAACAAAATAGATACCCAGCGGGAATCTGCTATATGACACAAGGAACTCAGACTGGGGGTCTGTAACAACCTAGAGGGGTGAGTTGGGGAGGGTGTTGGGAGGGAGGTTCAAGAGGGAGGGAACATATGTATACCTATGACTAATTCATGTTGATGTATGGCAGAAACCAACACAATACTGTGAAGCAACTACCCTCAATTAAAAATAAATTTTAAAAATTGGAGCTCAATCTGTAGCTACTCATAGCAGCAGAAAGATCTTTTAATAACACAGTTTTTCAATGTCAGTCTTGGCTCTTTTTCATTTCCTTACTATAAACCCCTTTCTTCCTTTTTCTTCTACTAATTTTGTACATTCTCATTTCTTTAGGAATGATGGTAAGCCATCCGGTGATTATAAAAGAAACTAAATGTAAAACAGCTTACTTTATTGTGTAACCACAGACTGAGCAAACGTATCCATCAAATATATTGTTATTCAAATACACAATTATTTTTACTTCCCCCTGGTATATTTAATGTATCCAGGACTAAAATCTTCTCTGGGGCTTCCCTGCTGGCTCAGTGGTGAAGAATCCGCCTGCCATTGCAGGAAACACTGGTTCGATTCCTGGTCCAGGAAGATTCCCACATGCAGCAGAGCAACTAAGCCCATGACCGCAGCTATTGAACTTGTGCTCTAGAGCCCAGTAACTGCAGCTATTGAGCCTGCATGCTACAACTACTGAAGCCCACATACCCTAGAGCCTGTGCCCCACAAGAGAAGCCACTGCAATGAGAAGCCCACACATCACAACCAGAGAGTAGCCTCCACAGCAGTGAAGACCCAGCTCAGCCAAAAATAAAAATAAATTAATAAATAATTTGAAGAAACTTCTCTGGAAAGAAGAAAAGCAGAGCAACTAAGCCCATGACCACAGCTATTGAACTTGTGCTCTAGAGCCCAGTAACTGCAGCTATTGAGCCTGCATGCTACAACTACTGAAGCCCACATACCCTAGAGCCTGTGCCCCACAAGAGAAGCCACTGCAATGAGAAGCCCACACATCACAACCAGAGAGTAGCCTCCACAGCAGTGAAGACCCAGCTCAGCCAAAAATAAAAATAAATTAATAAATAATTTGAAGAAACTTCTCTGGAAAGAAGAAATAAAGTTATAAAACATTAAATAAAAAAGATATTTTAATAAGTCTGCTGGTATCACTCTCTGTGTGTTGGGAGTTTGACTCCTTAGGTGGCTGATCTTAGCTCTCCTCTGGCTCATGAAAGGGAGTCCACCAAGTGTTTACTGCAGGAGAAGAAAGGGAGGCAAGGAACATGCAAGGAGAGATGAAGGGATAGAAGGAAAAGGAAAGAGGGAAGTGGAGAGATTAGAAGAAAGGACCTGCAGGGATGGGGATGGAGGAAAGGTACAAAAGATGAACTAACAATGGAGCTTACCTGAGCAGCTAAGGCTGATGCTCGGATCTCAACTGTCTTCAAGAGGCTATCTGATGGCCAGAAATAAGAGGAACATCAGAGGTTACATCACTGCATTTACAGCCTTCTGATAAAAATGTGATGGATCTATTCTATTCTATTTTAGTACTGAACTGAGGGGAGAAGTCACAACCAAATTTTAGAACCACCAACTCAGACCTGCAGGTCAGAATCAACCTTCTCACCACTCAATTTCCTGTCTTGAGAAATACAAGCCAAAGCTTTTCTGTTTTTCCTTGTGTTAAAAATCTAGCCATGTTTTCTAAACAGTAAACTTAAATCATCACCATTTCTTTTACATTCTTATTATATTAACTTTTTCCTGAGAATAAAAGTAAGCAAATCTATTGTAACCAATAGGGCAACAAAATTATATTAAAGAATATAAAATTGCTTTGATCTATCACTAAGAAATAACCATTGCAACAACTTTTGATTATTTCCTTCTTATTTTCATATTTGTGGGGTGGACATGTATAGCTGAACGTAATCTCATTCATTTTTTCCTTTTACTATTTTAATATGTCCTCAGGTTAACCCTGAATATTCACTGGAAGGACTGATGCTGAAGGTGAAGCACCAATACTTGGGCCACCTGATGTGAAAAACCAACTCATTGGAAAAGACCTTGATGTTCGGAAAGACTGAAGGCAGGAGAAGAGGGTGACAACATGAGATGGTTGGATGGCATCACTGAGTTGATGGACTGAGTCTGAGTAAATTCTGGGAAATAGTGAAGGACAGGGAAGCATGGCATGCTGCAGTCCATGAGGCCACAAAGAATCGGACACGACTTAGCAACTAAACAACAACCGTGCCAAGAAATGTCCTTCAAATTTTGATTTTTTTAATATATGCATTATATTACATTTATAGAGTGAGCTCTATTTTATCTTGCTATTGAATCTTTAGATAGCTTCCAAAAGATGAATATTCTATGTTTTCATTTAATTCCTCTAATTGCAAGGCACTCAAGTAATGGGATTTTGGTGTGAACATTAGTAAGAGAATAAAAAATCAGGTGGAAATCCAAAAAACCAGAGACCATACAATGGTTAGGATTTAGAGTACTGAACTGGATTCAGGATAGCTCTTGTGGCAGGCAATCAAAGCTGATTATCAATACTTATGGTTCTTCACTTTTCAGAAACTCTGTGTAAATTGTACTTCTGTACTTTTCTACCTCTTGGGTTTAGACATGATCATGTGACTATTAAAGTATGCAAACATTATTATTTTTTGTAGCTGAGTTGAAGGTTAGTGAAGAATTGGTGGGCATGGAAGGGGCAATGGACACTGAGAGATATGTTCAGGGCCAAGGTCCATTTTGTAAGTAGGATGGACAAGACTTGGTGATTGATTGGATGTAGAAAGTGAGAGAGGGTTGACAAAAATGACTCCTGTGATCTTTGGACAACTATTTGGGTAGAGAGGTAATTTACCAAGAAGGGGGACCCTCATGGAGAAACAGCTCTGGGAGAGGAGAAGACCTTAGTGAGGTTTGTAAGCTACTTCCATGAAGTATCAGAGAAGGCAATGGCACCCCACTCCAGTACTCTTGCCTGGCAAATCCCATGGATGGAGGAGCCTGGTAGGCTGCAGTCCATGGGGTTGGGAAGAGTCAGACACGACTGAGCGACTTCACTTTCACTTTTCACTTTCATGAATTGGAGAAGGAAATGGCAACCCACTCCACTGTTCTTGCCGGGAGAATCCCAGGCACGGGGAAGCCTGGTGGGCTGCCGTCTATGGGGTCACACAGAATCAACCATGACTGAAGCAACTTAGCAGCAGCAGCACAATGAAGTATTATTATTATTCATAGACAGACTCAGGAAAGCTATTTCACTTGCTCAAGATCACATATCTAGTAAGCAAAGGAGTCTGGATTCACACCCAAATTCATCTGCTTGATGTCCCAAACTGTGCTGTTTCCCCTACCGTTTTCAGACAACCTCTTAAGAAGAGATTTCCTGGAGCATAACAAAAACAGTGACATGGGGAGGTCAGCCAGAGAAGTGACATGAGCATCCCGGTGAGGGTTGAAGGCCGCACCAGAATCACATGCAAACACCCAGACTGTGCAGCCAGGCCCTCAAGACCAGGACACTGGAAGTCAGTCACCAGACACAGTGATCCTGGCCAAAACGGCTTCCCTCAAACATGACTGGGGACCAAGGACTCTTGATTTAGATTTGTGGTCCCTGGATGGTAGCATCAGCAGATGTCAGAAGCACAAACTCTCAGACACCACCTAGAGGCTCTGGGATTAGGACCCACTTCTCTCTGTGTGTGTTTTTTTTTAATAAATTTATTTATTTTAATTGGAGGTTAATTACTTTACAATATTGTATTGGTTTTGCCATACATCAACATGAATCTGCCACAGGTATACATGTGTTCCCCATTCTGAACCTCCTCCCTCCTCCCTCCCCATACCATCCCTCTGTTTAACAAGCCTCCTGGGAGATTCTCACAGACACTCAAGCTTGAGAGTCACTGAATTAAAGCATCTGGTTTCAACTGATGTAAGTTTTCTCCTGTGAGCCTGCATGAGAGCAGTATAATCCCATTAACAGGCCGAGTTTGGACGAATGCACAAGCTACTGCTGAAACTGGATGGAAGCTCTTTTTCCCCGTCGTCTGATTCTTATACATAAATCCTCATCCAAAAAGGAAATACCCACCCACCCCCACATTTTTTTTTAAAGGACTGTTGTTTTGTAGCAAAAGGAATGCTTTGCTAATTTTAGGAAGATGGCTTCGGTTATAGACAGGAAGTCTTGAGAGGAGGGGAAACTTTGTCTTGAATTTTTGTAAGTTCTCTTTCTTTCTTTCTTTCTTTTTTTTTTTTTTTTGGAAGAGAAAAACATTCCCAGCAAAGAAAACACCATTAAAAAAAACAAAAAAAAAACACAAAAACACCTCAGCTGACTGAGGTAACCGTTGGCTGAGTCCCCCTGAGCTGTAGCTGAATAAACCTAGAAGGCAGTGGGCCTCAAGATTTCACTTGAGAAGGAGAATCTCTGCAGTTTAAATTGGCTCTGGAAAGAAACAGAATATCCAGCTTCTTGGTAAGACCGATTTTCCAGAACATTTTTCATCTGCTATCTCCTCTATACTATGGGTATTCCTCAGACAGGACCCTCCAAGTATCACCCTGACAACCAAGTGCTCAGGAAGGCTCCTGGGTTTCACAGTTTCCAGGAGACTTCACAGGCCTTATCATCTTTACAGCAACTCAGGCACATCAGATGAGTTTCACTTCTCAAGTAAGAAAACGGAGACTTACCGAGGAGGAAGTATCAAATGGGAAAAAGTCGTGAACCGTAATTTTAGAGTTGTTAACGGTAATTGTATCTCACCGAATTCTTAAAGTGAGAAAAGTCTTGTTTTCGCTTTGCTGCTGAGAAAACTGATGGCTTAGAAAGTAGTGGGGATTAATCTAAAGTCACAAAATTAGAAAGTAGAGGGACACAATCCAAGCTCAAGACTTCGGATACCCAGACCTCTTCTCTGGATCAGAGATGAGTGCTCTAAAATAGTCTGTCCAGGAGATCATGTTTATCTCATATTGATCTCTAGAAAATCGAATATTTCAAAATAATTTCTTATAAATTCAGCTTATTTCAATAGGGGGCCCAGCCTAGAAAACATAGTTGAGGAAATCCTCGCATTAGGAATGTTTACTGTAATAAGCACAACACTCAGAGGTGCAGTGTGTAAAGAGTCTGCCAGTGCAGGAGACGCAGGAGACATGGATTCAACCCCTGGGTCAGGAAGATCCTCTGCAGCAGGAAACGGCTACTTACTTCAGTATTGCTTGCCTGGAAAACCCCATGGACAGAGGAGCCTGGTGGGCTGCAGTCCATGGGATCACGAAGAATCAGACATGACTGAGCCTGGGAGAAGCTAACTGGGTAAATGTGGGTGCACAAGGAGAGGCTGAGAGGTGGAGATGGATCATGGAGGAGTTTTTCCCAAGGGTCTGAATCCCCTTCACAGCCTCCAGCCTGCCCTCTCCAAGATGAGATCGTCAAACCCTACTTGACTCCTCAAAAATCCCCTGAACAATAAAGGTGCAGCGTCCCTGTCCTTTTGGTACAGAAACATGAAAGAAAAAAAGTGATAATGTTAGTTGCTCAGTCATGTCTGACTCTTTTCGACCCCCATGTACTATAGCCCACCAGACCCCTCTGTCCATGGAATTCTCCAGGCAAGAATACTGGAGTGGGTTGTCATTCCTTTCTCCAGAGGATCTTCCTAATCCAGGGATCAAACCCGGGCCTCCAACATTGCCGGTAGATTCTTTACAGTCTGAGCCACTAGGGAAGCTCCCACAGATGCATGACCTGTTGCCATTCCTTCCACTGCACTGAGTCTCCAATGGTACCATCAGAGGATGGTTGCTGGGCACAGGGAGATGGTGGCTGGCCAAAGTGTGGGACCTCCAGATCACTTTTGGGAAGCCTGGATCAGCCCACACGTCCATGTCCAGCAGGCAGGCATACTGAGAAAATCTGTCTTACATGGACTCAAACTGCTCCCCGTGAGGGTATCTTCATTTCTCTGGCTTCACGTGGGTTAGATTCGAGCCACACTAGTCACTGGAATATGAGTGAGAGCCTAGGTATCACCTTCTATTTGGAAATGTTTGATGACATCCCATAGCCTTCAGGGTGAAGTCCAATGGAATGGAAAGGAGAAATTTTGAAATTCTAGCAGCAAGAAATCTATCAATTGTCATACATTCTCACCTCCTTTCCTTCATGATGGATTCTTTTAAATCATCCAATTTCTAGATGATGAGAAGGAAGAGAAGAAGGAAGAGGATGAGGAAGAAAACCAGGGTGGTAGAGAATCAACTGACTAAATGCCCTGGCAGAAGTCTGAAAATGAATTTGGCTTTTACTGGCAAGTTCTGGCTGTTTTGGTTGCGAGGAAAAATGTTTGTTTTTAAGGAAAGCAAGTCTGTGTCAATCATCTCCCACTCTCTCAGTCTCTGGAACTGGCTCAGAAATGAAACTGTGTCTCTCGTCGGGCCAGTGACACCTGAGGACATAGTTTGTTGAGGCTTCTGGGAATGGAAAAGTTTTGCATGTAAGGGAGAACTACCAAGAGAGCTATTCCCTTGTCTCCGGGGGATCCTCATGTGTGGATTAGGGCAGTCATGTGTTTTCAAGCCAGAAAGTCCAGTGAGTCACACAGAAAAGACCCAAGACCACATTGGATCAAATGAAGTGACTCCTTCTCAGCGTCCTCCATGGCGAGGGCCCCATGGGAAGGAGCTGGGTGGATGTCACCCACACTACCTGCATGGTCAGCCTGGCCCAGCACCTGGTGTAGGCTTGGCTCAAGATATAGGAATGAATGGCCATTGAATTTAGGGTTTCCCCAGTGCTGTCAGCTGAATTGCAAGCTTAACCTCATGCATGTAGTATAGGTTTCCCAGGCTGAGATTCAGGGATGTACCAATCAAATTTTGATAAAGAGATGTGGGTAGGATTCTGGAGAGGAGGATGGCAGGACAGGGCAGGGGCAGGAAAGTGCAAAGCATCACCGCTTCTGTGCAGTGCCCCCGCCAGGACCACATGTGTGAGTCCATCCCTGCCATGGACAAAACGTTCTCCTGTGTGCCTCTGCATGCTGAGCCAGCCAGGCACTTGGAAGGTGTCTGGAAGACACGTTAGATCTTTATTAGCTTAAGTACTTTACCAGAGTGTAGATTACATCCAAACCTGGAAGTTTTCAACAGCAAGCTTGCAGTGGCTTTCCAAAAGCTTGAAGCTGGCCTTTCCTTCAGTCAAAAGGTAGCCTGTGCCAGTTCAAGCTGAGAACCAGAAAACGACCATTCGATTTTGAAACTTATATTTGATGAGATTTTCATGCCTTTCTGCTATGCAGACATCCAGTAAGGCTACAGAGATAGGTCAAATCCAACCTGCGGGCTCCGGCTCTTTCTGAATTAGCAGCTGCCTTATCTTGAAGGAGCTTCAAGGTCCAGGTGAAAACAACTCTGGGCTAGATTTCATCAGAGCCCTAATTTAACTTGGCAGAGATGTTGGCCTCTCTAGGCCTACAGCCTCTCATGCATAAAGTGAGGGGTAGGAGAAAGCAGCGGCAGAGGAGATAGTTAGATCGCATCACAGACTCACTGGAATGAATCTGAGGAAACTCTGGGAGGTAGTGAAGGACAGGGAAGCCTGGTGTGCTGTAGTCCGTGGGGTCATAGGGAGTTGGACACAATTTAGCAGCTGAACAACAATAAAACCTATACCAACACATTGAGAAAAAGCATTACATGAAATGAAAATCCAAATAGCATTTAGAGAAAAAAAAGAGCATGTAATCTGGGCACAGCCTAGGAGTCAAGACCCAGTTCTGCCACTCACTATCTATACAGCCTCAGTTACCTCACTATATAACTTTGACTCTCAGTTTGTATATAGATGTATATAGATGAATATAGAAAACAGAAATAATCTCATTTCCATTATCTATGTTATAGGGATTGGGGGAAGGCTTCCCAAGCAAAGTAGTTGATAAAAAAGTAGATAACAAATTAAAATTTAATTCAGCAAATGTTTATTAAGTGTATGCTATGTGCCAAGGACTGCTAGGCTCTAGTGATAAGCAAAATAACATCATCTTTACCCTCAGGGGCAGACAAGACAAGACATTAGGATTCACATTTAAGAATATATAATTTCCGTATGAGATAAGACCTACAAAGGGAAGTGTTAGGGGGCTATGACACAGACAACTTTTTTTTTTCATTTATCACTTTTTAAATTAGAGTATCATCGCTTTACAACAGTGCATTAGCTTCTGCTGTAAAACAAAGTGAATCAGTCATAAGTGTACATATATCCTCCCCCCTTGAGCCTTCCTCCCACCCTCCCCGTCTCACCCTTCTAGGTCAGCACAGAGGACCAAGCTGGGCCCCTTGCTCTATACGGCAGCTTCCCACTAGCTGGCTATTTCAAACACGGTAGAGGCAATGCTACTCCCAGTTTGTCCCACCCTCCCCTTCCCCGCTGTGACCACAGGTCCATTCTCCATGTCTGCATCTCTATTCCTGCCCTGTATATTGAGGACTTCCTTGGTGATCCAATTGGTTAAGATTCCATGCTTCAACTGCAGAGGGTATGGGTTCCATCCCCGGTCAGGGAAGTTCCATATGCTATGCTGTGCAGGGAAGAAAAATTTAAAAACAACCAAAACACTCCTTTTTAAATTTAGCAATCTCACCAAAGTCATCCTTCACCAAAGGTCTCCTTCACAGCCCTTTTAATGGCTCATCAGGGAAAATGCATCACCCCAAACTTTTATTTCCCTCTAGTTAATTTTCCAGTATCAGAGGTCTCTGGGATATAAGCTGATTTCACATGCAAATCATGCATAAAATAATGCAAGCCTCTTCATAAGAGTGGGAAACTAATCTTGGAACTGACATTGCCAATCTCGTGTTCTTTCTCCCAAGTCTTCGTGATCTGATCGCTCATCTCGGCTGAGGTTGATTTGATTAGTCAACACATCCTGCTACAGTCATCATCGACGAAGTTGTCTGACTACAGAGAATGAGGGCTCTCTGCCCAGTCTGACACCCACCTGGCGCCAGGTAGGTGCGGAGGCCCCAGGAGAGCCAGCCAGCTGGTATAAATCCTGTCTGAGAGCCAAGGAAGAGGAGAAACTCCACTTTAGTAACACGGGAGTTTAGCTTTGTTATGTAGGGAGTGTTTGGCATCTTGAGAACAACTTGGGCATATCACCTCTAATCTCCATGCCACTGTTTTCTCACACACAGCCAGGAACCATCACAGCCTGACCTGTGCATCATGCAGACTCTTCATTCACATCATGGGAGTTGAATGTCCACTTACTTCTTTCAGATCCTCACTTTACTCACACATCTATAATCACAATCCTGTTCAAATCTTATTGTCTCACATCTGGTTTATCATGGTAATCTGCTCACAAATCACTCTTCTCTGTCTTGATCCCAAATTCCTTCTGATCTAGCTATAATATTACTTCTAAGTTTAAAATATAAGTGATAGCCTATTGCTTTCTGCTTAAAAATATTTGATGAGAGAATTGCCTGGTGGTCCAGTGGTTAGGACTTGGTGCTTTCACTGCTGAGGACCTGGGTTCAATCCCTGGTCATGGAACTAAGATCCTGCAAGCTGAGTGGCACAGCCTCCATCCTCCACCTCTCCCCCCCCAAAAAAAGTTTGATGATATCCCACTACCTCAGGATGAAGTCCAAAATCAAATCTTCAGTGTGCAATTTATGGCATATACCAGGAATTGCCCACCTACCATCCATTCTTCTCCTCTTTCATTCCAACAAAATCCAGTTTATGGTTTGGTTACAATGTAATCTAAACAAGGAGATAAACTATGATTATGCTAGGTTTATTCTAAGCCAACCATAGTGATCTCATTTCTCTTTGGATTAAATAGGCATGTGACCCAGTTCTGGTCAATGAGATACAAGGTAAAGTTGACTGACACTTTAGGGAAAGACTATTTTCTTCTTGATAGAGGGAATCATGTGAAAAGATGGCCCACTTTTTGTGTGATGCTTGGTGCTGCGGCAGCCATGTTGTGACTGAGAGGAGAGATATTAAGATAACTAACTCACCCCAGGTTGTCTGGGATTTTCCCACTTTTAGCACTAAAGTGCTAGGAAACCTTCAGTCCCAGGATAATTGAGACAGTTGGTCACCCCAGGACACATCACTGGCATTCTGAGAGAGAAAAAAATAAAATAATTTGAATACCTTAATGACCATCATTGAGCTGCTGAGCCAACTCTGAGCGTCCCATTCTCAAGTCCTCTTGTGCAAGTGCCTAAATGCCTTCATCATGTGTCTGAAACTTGTAGCTTGAACACAACATCATATGGTCTTCATAAATGAAGGCCCAGGTTATCTTTCACCTGTGATCTCCTACCATTCTATCCCTTCCCAGTGTATACCCAGTGTGGATTACCCACTATTTACCATGAATCCACACACCTCTGTGCCTTCGTTAATGTCATTTTCTTTTTCTGAAATTCCTTCTCTGCCGTCTATCACTGAAAATTTCTTAAACTTTCTCCAAGGCCCGTTTTACCACGTTTCTTTCTTTCTTTTTTTTTTTTAAATGCCTTCCACTCTCTCGTTCCTTCCTCTGTACTCCCATGGTTTTAGGAAGCAGAGAAATTCCTGATTTATGTCTCTGAACTAACACTTTAAGTATTACAAGGGCTAGGATTATAACTTAACTCATTTTATATCTATAAGCCTTAGCCTAGTATCTGCCAACCATATCATGGTTGTCTACAGAATGAATGATGATGTTTATGGAATAATTACATGGAATGAATACATTTGTTTTGAAAAAGCAGGGTCTTATGAAAAGTGTGCACTTCCCTTCTTTTTCTAATGGGCTCTGCCCAAGAAACCTTCCCTAAAAAAATGCTTATTCATGTTGAGATTCCTCTTCCTTGTAATTCACTTAATAATCACATTATTATGGAGTCCACATGAGATGGCACTGCATACTTCTCAGAATATTGCTGACAATTATAGATGACTGGCTCCTATATAACTACTCTCTTGCTAATAAAAGAATAAGAAAAGCAACTTTCATCTACTATGAAGGCCACCTAATTCTGAGCCTAGTGCTCTAAATGATGAAGTTTGGACACTATACATGTTGGTGAATAAATGCAATAAATGCTGTATTCTGCTGTTACATCAGGAAAGCATTTGGCTGCAAGTAATAGAAAAATCTACTAAGAGTTACTGTGGCAAGGAAGAGCTAGCCAACTATTAAAGGTTTAGATTTCCCTTACATAGTAGACTTCCCTGGTGGCTCAGATGGTAAAGCGCCTGCCTACAATGCGGGAGACCTGGGTTTGATCCCTGGGTTGGGAAGATCCCCTGGAGAAGGAAATGGCAACCCATCCCAGTATTCTTTCCTGGAAAATCCCATGGATGGAGGAGCCTGGTTGGACACGACTGAGCGACTTCACTATCTATCTATCTATCAATCTATGTACATAGTATAGAGTTGTTAAGCAGCTTTCTAGGCATAGACTTCATTTCTAAGCTGCCTTGCATTGAGGTGGAGCCATATTTCTATTTACAAGCTATTGGAATATGAACTGAAAGGATGGATGTCATTTTCCAGCCAAGAGGTTAGGGAGGGTTTATACCCATATTTTCTTCTCCTTCAACAATGACTTTGGAGACCAGAAGCTGAAGATAACAGGATCCCAAGCTCAAAGGAGCCTGAATCCCTGAGTTACCAGTTGAAGAACAATCCAATTAGAAAAACTGTTTTTGGATTTTTTTTGAGCACATATCAACATGATTGTATTAAGATACTGAAATTTACAAAGTTATTTTTACATCATTTATATTTACTTATATTTATATTTACGCTTACACTATCCTGATACATAGTGACCTAAACAAATAGTATATCATTTCTCAATAATAGAATATCTAAAGGCTTCCCAGATGGCACTAGTGGTAAAGAATCTGCCTGCCAATGCAGGAGATACAAGAGACAATGGTTTGATCCCTGGGTTGGGAAGATCGCCTGAAGCAGGAAATGGCAACCCACTCCAGTATTCTTGCTAGAAAATGCCATGGACAGAGGTGACTGGCAGGCTATAGTCCATGGGCTCACAAAGAGTCAGATACAACTGAGTGAACACATACAAAGACAGGTAGTTATTGGTATTGATATTTAAAGAAGACTTTAAAGTTTCAAACACGTTTTATATTTTTACCCTGCCATCCTTAGCTCTTTGCTTTTCTTCTTGTGGCTCTTGCCTCATGGCCACAAGATGGTAACTGCTGCTCCAGGCTTCACATCATTGTACCCGCAGGAAAAGAGTCAAAGGAGCAGACTTAATGATTTTAATTCAAGGGCAAATTTCTATCCAGTTTCTCTTTCTGTGCCATTTGCCAGAACTAGGTCACATTGTCAACCCTGTCATAGAGGCTAGTCAAAGGACTATGTACCTTTTCCTGTTTCTCTAGATGAAGACAACAGGAAAGACTGTGGTAGGGAAGGGATCTTTGGGCCAACTGACACCATCTGCCACAGCTTTTATTCCAATTTCCAACCATTTTATTTATAAAACTTGGCTGTATCTTCCTGTTAACAGGATAAGATTTACTGGTCAACCTGTCAGTGTTGGTGGTTTTAAGTTACTAGGTAAATTCAGAACACAGATGGGTCCATTGCATTAATGTTTCATAAGGGCAAATTCATCCAGAGTGTGTGACAGGCATCAGAAAATACAACCTTGTAAAATAAGGGTGAGTGCAGGGAAGTCCTCGGGTTCCATCAACTCCAGTACAGGAATGCTATTACTCACAGTCACTGTGTATCCTGCTTCCATTGTACCTCTCTTTTTTCATGTAGTTCCCCAATCCTGCAGCACCATTCTACTGGGCTCTCAACCAGAAGACCCACAATCAGTATAGACAAGTCATTTCTCCTCTCTGGGCATTAGTGGGCTCCTCTATAAAATAAAAGGTTGGGTTGTCAAGATCTCTAAGATTTCTTTCATCTCAAGCCTTTGGCCCTTAGATTACTCGGAAAGATATTCATCCTTCAAAGCCAAGTTCAAAGGCCGCCTCCTCCACGAAGCATTCCTTGACTCCCAGCAGCCAAGCTATAATTCCTCCTTCTAGGTTCCCTCAGTGAAGCTAAATATATAATTTACTCTCCTATCATTTTAAGATAGGTGTTTATTCAAACGTCTGGTTTCCAACTGAACGGTGAACTCTTTGAGAGGAGACTCCTCTCTTTAATTCCCAGCACTGCCTAGCAGAGTGATTTCCAAATACCAATTGCAAAATAAAAGACAATTGAATTAATTAATCAATTATAAAATATGGGGAATTGAATAATGAAATGAACTGATTCTCCAGTGCTTCTTTAACCAATGAACTTTTTTTCCCAAACAAATTCGTAAGCAAAATCTTGAAAGAAGAGGAAGAAGAGCTGTTTGCTGGTTGAAGTGGACCTGAGAGTCTAAGAACCTGACTGAACCGTCCTCCACCCACCAGGCACCTGTCTGTAGAGAACCTGAGGAGTCAGGGTGTATGGGTCACAGCTGGAATTTGGCTTCAATTTTATCATCAAATTATTGCTTTTGGCCTTGGTCTCCTGACCTACAAAACAACAGGAATGGCAAATAAGTGACTCCCACGTGATCATTTCTCTCTTACCTTTCTAGGCTTCTTTAGAGTTCTTCAGAAGCTTTTTCAATGCATCACTCCCAAGGATTTCCTTTACTAGCCATTTAAGTTGGCTTCATATCACCTTTGGGCTAACTCTATGATGCTTAAATTCTCTTTCAGGTCTAACATCTCCTAATTCTCATTTTTAAAAAAATTCAGTGGCCCTGCTGCTGCTGCTGCTGTCATCAGTGACATTGTTAAGCAAATTAAGTCCTCCAAGTATGTGTCTAGAGATTCTTCAGCAAAATCAGTATATTCAGAATGGGTAATTTAAGGCTAACAGAACAACTGAATCATGCAGTTTGAATCTGATCTTGAGCAAGATAAATGTGAGAGCAGTAACTTACAAATATGAACATAAGCAGATGACATTTTCTAATTTCTTCTAATAGCCTAGGCTGAAGGGTCCTGAGCCCAAGGAGATGATAATGTGAATGGAAATTTTGACAGAGGAAGATAAAAATTTGCTAATGGCTTTTACTCTGGTGATGGAAATACCCACAGAGGATACAGAGGATACTGAATCTCTGAAGGCCCTTCTAACAGGTTTTGTCTCTAAGAATAGAACTAGAATTGAGCGTGGCGGCTTGTTGACAGCAGAGATTGCAGGCTGGTGGCCATGTGCATCAGCGGGCTCCTCTATAAAATAAGAGGCTGGGTTGTCGAGATCTCTAAGGTTTCTTTCATCTTAAGCCTGTGGTCCTTAGATTCCTCAGAAACATACTCATCCTTCAAGGCCAAGTTCAAAGGCTGCCTCCTCCATGAAGCATTCCTTGACTCCCAGCAGCAAAGTTATAACTCCTCCTTCTGTGCATACTCAATGCAACTAATTATATCACTTACTTTCCTATCAATTTACAGTAGATGACTATTCACCTCCCAGCGAATATCCTGTCTGGCTCATACAGTCTTTAGGAAATGTTTAACATAAAGCTAACTTCAAATCTTGATTACTTACATAAAAATGATTTCCATGGCCTCTTAAAAATTCAGGGGATCTGACTGACATATATACACAACCATGTGTAAAATAGATAGTTAATGGGGAGCTGCCGTATAGTACCAGAAGCCCAGCTCAGTGCTCTGTGATGACCTAGAGAGGTGGGATGGAGATGGGGAG
>SJYC01037779.1:0-54243 GCA_006408675.1 Madoqua kirkii
GTACATAGTATAGAGTTGTTAAGCAGCTTTCTAGGCATAGACTTCATTTCTAAGCTGCCTTGCATTGAGGTGGAGCCATATTTCTATTTACAAGCTATTGGAATATGAACTGAAAGGATGGATGTCATTTTCCAGCCAAGAGGTTAGGGAG
Source organism: Madoqua kirkii (assembly GCA_006408675.1). Lineage (NCBI taxonomy): Eukaryota > Metazoa > Chordata > Mammalia > Artiodactyla > Bovidae > Madoqua > Madoqua kirkii. The sequence continues at coordinate 152 of SJYC01037779.1, forward strand.
GGTTTATACCCATATTTTCTTCTCCTTCAACAATGACTTTGGAGACCAGAAGCTGAAGATAACAGGATCCCAAGCTCAAAGGAGCCTGAATCCCTGAGTTACCAGTTGAAGAACAATCCAATTAGAAAAACTGTTTTTGGATTTTTTTTGAGCACATATCAACATGATTGTATTAAGATACTGAAATTTACAAAGTTATTTTTACATCATTTATATTTACTTATATTTATATTTACGCTTACACTATCCTGATACATAGTGACCTAAACAAATAGTATATCATTTCTCAATAATAGAATATCTAAAGGCTTCCCAGATGGCACTAGTGGTAAAGAATCTGCCTGCCAATGCAGGAGATACAAGAGCAATGGTTTGATCCCTGGGTTGGGAAGATCGCCTGAAGCAGGAAATGGCAACCCACTCCAGTATTCTTGCTAGAAAATGCCATGGACAGAGGTGACTGGCAGGCTATAGTCCATGGGCTCACAAAGAGTCAGATACAACTGAGTGAACACATACAAAGACAGGTAGTTATTGGTATTGATATTTAAAGAAGACTTTAAAGTTTCAAACACGTTTTATATTTTTACCCTGCCATCCTTAGCTCTTTGCTTTTCTTCTTGTGGCTCTTGCCTCATGGCCACAAGATGGTAACTGCTGCTCCAGGCTTCACATCATTGTACCCGCAGGAAAAGAGTCAAAGGAGCAGACTTAATGATTTTAATTCAAGGGCAAATTTCTATCCAGTTTCTCTTTCTGTGCCATTTGCCAGAACTAGGTCACATTGTCAACCCTGTCATAGAGGCTAGTCAAAGGACTATGTACCTTTTCCTGTTTCTCTAGATGAAGACAACAGGAAAGACTGTGGTAGGGAAGGGATCTTTGGGCCAACTGACACCATCTGCCACAGCTTTTATTCCAATTTCCAACCATTTTATTTATAAAACTTGGCTGTATCTTCCTGTTAACAGGATAAGATTTACTGGTCAACCTGTCAGTGTTGGTGGTTTTAAGTTACTAGGTAAATTCAGAACACAGATGGGTCCATTGCATTAATGTTTCATAAGGGCAAATTCATCCAGAGTGTGTGACAGGCATCAGAAAATACAACCTGGTAAAATAAGGGTGAGTGCAGGGAAGTCCTCGGGTTCCATCAACTCCAGTACAGGAATGCTATTACTCACAGTCACTGTGTATCCTGCTTCCATTGTACCTCTCTTTTTTCATGTAGTTCCCCAATCCTGCAGCACCATTTTACTGGGCTCTCAACCAGAAGACCCACAATCAGTATAGACAAGTCATTTCTCCTCTCTGGGCATTAGTGGGCTCCTCTATAAAATAAAAGGTTGGGTTGTCAAGATCTCTAAGATTTCTTTCATCTCAAGCCTTGGCCCTTAGATTACTCGGAAAGATATTCATCCTTCAAAGCCAAGTTCAAAGGCCGCCTCCTCCACGAAGCATTCCTTGACTCCCAGCAGCCAAGCTATAATTCCTCCTTCTAGGTTCCCTCAGTGAAGCTAAATATATAATTTACTCTCCTATCATTTTAAGATAGGTGTTTATTCAAACGTCTGGTTTCCAACTGAACGGTGAACTCTTTGAGAGGAGACTCCTCTCTTTAATTCCCAGCACTGCCTAGCAGAGTGATTTCCAAATACCAATTGCAAAATAAAAGACAATTGAATTAATTAATCAATTATAAAATATGGGGAATTGAATAATGAAATGAACTGATTCTCCAGTGCTTCTTTAACCAATGAACTTTTTTTCCCAAACAAATTCGTAAGCAAAATCTTGAAAGAAGAGGAAGAAGAGCTGTTTGCTGGTTGAAGTGGACCTGAGAGTCTAAGAACCTGACTGAACCGTCCTCCACCCACCAGGCACCTGTCTGTAGAGAACCTGAGGAGTCAGGGTGTATGGGTCACAGCTGGAATTTGGCTTCAATTTTATCATCAAATTATTGCTTTTGGCCTTGGTCTCCTGACCTACAAAACAACAGGAATGGCAAATAAGTGACTCCCACGTGATCATTTCTCTCTTACCTTTCTAGGCTTCTTTAGAGTTCTTCAGAAGCTTTTTCAATGCATCACTCCCAAGGATTTCCTTTACTAGCCATTTAAGTTGGCTTCATATCACCTTTGGGCTAACTCTATGATGCTTAAATTCTCTTTCAGGTCTAACATCTCCTAATTCTCATTTTTAAAAAAATTCAGTGGCCCTGCTGCTGCTGCTGCTGTCATCAGTGACATTGTTAAGCAAATTAAGTCCTCCAAGTATGTGTCTAGAGATTCTTCAGCAAAATCAGTATATTCAGAATGGGTAATTTAAGGCTAACAGAACAACTGAATCATGCAGTTTGAATCTGATCTTGAGCAAGATAAATGTGAGAGCAGTAACTTACAAATATGACATAAGCAGATGACATTTTCTAATTTCTTCTAATAGCCTAGGCTGAAGGGTCCTGAGCCCAAGGAGATGATAATGTGAATGGAAATTTTGACAGAGGAAGATAAAAATTTGCTAATGGCTTTTACTCTGGTGATGGAAATACCCACAGAGGATACAGAGGATACTGAATCTCTGAAGGCCCTTCTAACAGGTTTTGTCTCTAAGAATAGAACTAGAATTGAGCGTGGCGGCTTGTTGACAGCAGAGATTGCAGGCTGGTGGCCATGTGCATCAGCGGGCTCCTCTATAAAATAAGAGGCTGGGTTGTCGAGATCTCTAAGGTTTCTTTCATCTTAAGCCTGTGGTCCTTAGATTCCTCAGAAACATACTCATCCTTCAAGGCCAAGTTCAAAGGCTGCCTCCTCCATGAAGCATTCCTTGACTCCCAGCAGCAAAGTTATAACTCCTCCTTCTGTGCATACTCAATGCAACTAATTATATCACTTACTTTCCTATCAATTTACAGTAGATGACTATTCACCTCCCAGCGAATATCCTGTCTGGCTCATACAGTCTTTAGGAAATGTTTAACATAAAGCTAACTTCAAATCTTGATTACTTACATAAAAATGATTTCCATGGCCTCTTAAAAATTCAGGGGATCTGACTGACATATATACACAACCATGTGTAAAATAGATAGTTAATGGGGAGCTGCCGTATAGTACCAGAAGCCCAGCTCAGTGCTCTGTGATGACCTAGAGAGGTGGGATGGAGATGGGGAGGGAGGTCCAAGAGGGAGGAGGTATCTGTATACAAAAAATGGGTTCACTTCATTGAAGAGCAGAAGCTAACCCAATGTTGTAAACCAACTACACCCAAATAAAAAATAAAATCAGTGGGGGAAATTTTTTAAAAATTCAGGGGAGTTGGAAATCCTATCCTTTGAGTGAGTACCTGGGACTGCTGCCTGAGGGTTTGCACTTTGGGGTAAAGGAGAGGCACCCCATGGGGTGCAGGTGGCTCCACCTTACTTTCCCCTTTGACAAGTGAGACTTTATTAAAGTTATAAAATTAGAATTCAATTTTTAGTTTTTATATTTAACAATATCCTTAAGTACAGCCTCCATTCCAGTGGGACACTCCACATGAGTTAGGTTAACCTGGCCCCAAACAAAGCCTGGGAAGTCTGAACCCACATTCCTGCAGGGAAACCCTCTACTGATGTGGAGAAGCAGCCGTCTGCTTTCAAAGGGTGTCACTTTTCCAGTTAAACATCCTTCTCCATGACTCCTGTCTTTACCAATCCCATGTCATTCGCTTATCTTACCTCTCTCTGTAAGCGTCTCAGGCCTTCCTGGTGGCTCAGTGGTAAAGAATCTGCCTGGCAATGCAAGAGAAGTGGGTTCAATCCCTCAGTCAGGAAGATCCCCCCAGGAGAAGGAAATGGCAACCCACTCCAGCATTCTTGCTTGGGAAACCCCAAGGACAGAGGAGCCTGGTAGACTACATCCATGAGGTCACAAAGGAGTTAGACACAGCTTAGTGATTAAACAACACAACCACCACAGGAAAATAGATTCGGGTTTCATGTAAGGATTGTTAACTATCTAAGAATATTTCAAGTGTAATAAGCTTTAAGAATGAGAGAGTGAGTTTCCCCATCCCCATAGGTATTCAAGGGCCACCCACAAAAGGGAAACTGACGGTTGGAAGATAGTTTAGAAGATGCCCTTTGAGGCCTTCTCACCCTTAAAAGGCACAGCTCTGTGAGCATCTGGTGGCCAGCAGGACTTGTTCAAGGCTGAGCATGCAGGAAGACGCCTGAGAGCTAAAAGAAAATAATTGGCACATTACTTCAAGGTTGGGTCCAAAATCGTCTGGCAACTTTCTCCAAGGCAGGAAGAAAAATTTTAGTGCTCACCAGACTTGAAAAATAATCAGCATTTATTCCAGGAAAAATAATATTTTTCATTTGCTTGGTGCTGTGTGGTTGGAAGAGGACTTTGACATACATTGTGTGTGTGTGTGTGTGTGTGTGTGTGTGTGTGTGTGTGTGTGTGTGAGTCGCTCAGTCATGCCTGACTCATTGCAACACCATGGACGATAGCCCACAAGGCTCCTCTGTCCCTGGAATTCTCCAGGTAAGAAGACGAGTGGGTTGCCATGCCTTCCTCCAGGGGATGTCCCTGAACCAGGGACCAAACCCAGGTCTCCTACATTGCATGTGGATTCTTTACCATCTGAGCTACCAGGAATCCAGCTCTATCTTTCTAAGGTTACTAGAGGAGATCCACATGAGTAAGAATAATCTAATTATGCAGATGGAAATGGAGGTCCAGGAAAATGAAGTCTCTTACACTCAACAAGCAGACAGGAATCAGGACCTGTCTCTATCTCTTTGCCTTTTACTCTTTACCAATTTTATTTCATGGCAGCAAAGCTCAGAGTCAGAAAACTGAAGAAAATCCTCTTAGGCTCACCAGCCAGACTCCCTTCCTCAGGCGCTTCCATGGGAGAGACGCCACTGATAAGCTTCAGAGGCTGGGGCACTCGGCACTAAAGCCCAACAGCTTTCCCATCGGCCTCCCTTGGATCTCCTTTCCCCAACAAAAGCCTGATTCTTCTTGTGCTTTGGAGAGGATAGACAGATGGCCGCCATCTTCCCTAGAACAGCTCCGCATGGACCTGAAGCCTGTTATTAGGCTGACGCTCCATCTTTTTCATCTCCAGACAAAATAATTGACTTAACCTTTTCCCCAAATGACAAACACCCTCTTGAGTATCAAACACCCTTTTCGCATAAATGGAGAATTCCAGAGTGCCCACTTAACAAAACCCTCTTCTTTGAAAGCCCCCCCTTTCTAAAAGCAGTAAGGCTTTTAGCCAGCAAGCTCTTCAAGTAGCCCATTAGTATTCTGAAAGGATCAGCAAGAAATGCAATTAGACCTTTGACCTCAGGTCTGAGGGAGCACTTTGAAGAGAATGGCCAGGCCGTGAAGTCATGGCAGGCTATGTCTCTCCCTCCTCGGCCCCAGCTGCTCCTCAGTAAGTGTAGGGACCGCTGGGCTCTCTTGGGATCCGGTTCTTGCCTCTGGCCTCATCTGACTTCACATCCTGAAGTCCGTTGCTGGCCATATCTCAAGGAAATTATATTTGCTTGATGATAATTCTTGGACCACAAACACGTTCCTTCTGTCTTGTTTTTCCACAGAAGGGACTTATGAAGTGTTTAAACTATTGTGACTCAAACTGGTTTTTAAACTATATTTCCTTCAACACAATAGAGAATAAGATTACTACATGTTTTTAAATGGTTGTCGTGAGACATACATGAAGTGAAGCTTATGAAAGGCCTTCAGAAGCTGTGAGGTGCTTTGCGCCTGGAAGTATTAACACTACCGTCTTAGCTACCCTTAAGATGATTCCCTAGCCTGCAGGTCCCCACGGGGGTGAGAAAGGCAATGTCTCCATTAAACCTGGCCCAAATGAGGATGCTGGTGACAGGGGCAGGTGGTGTGGCCGAGCTTCTTGCGTGTCTTGCTTTTGTTCATGCACACCTGCCATCTCAGACATCTGACATCGGTGTAAATAGGCCTCTCGTAGGAATTGCCTTTGTCCCTGCACCTGCCATTTCCAATTTACTTGCTGTGATCAGAGCTCATGGCTCTTGACGGCTTTTCAGATTCTGAAGGCACAAAAGAAAGCCTCTCCCTGCAGCCCATTTGTTTCCTGAGATGCCCCAGTGGCTGCTAGTCCACACATGGAGTATTTGGAGACCCCCAGCTTGATTTGCCATCTCACAAGGTCCCTGCAGTTTGGTATCTGAACAAGAAGCTGCCTTTTTTCCTTTAATTTCTTGGTCTGGAACTGGACTCTCCCTTTGGTGTGACATTTAGGGAGGACCCTCTATCAATTTGTAATATACCATCTGAAATAAAAAGATATTTTTTTAGTGATAAACCAAACGAGATGTAAATAGACCTCTCTTTGTAAATATAGGAGAGAAAATCTATTGTTACCTATGGTAGACTGATTGCATTATTGAACCAAAAATTTTTTTTAATTTTCAAATTCTTATTTTCTAATATAGTAAAATACAAATACATAAAAATTTACCATCTTAACCATTTTAAAGTAGACAGTTCAGTGGCATTAAATACACTAGTAACAGGTTACTATCATAATCATTTATCACCAGGACTCTTTTCATCTTTTAAAACTGGACTCTCTACTCATTAAACTATGACTCCCCACTCCCCTCTTCTCCTTCTCCATGGGCACCACCATTCTGCTTTCTGTCTCAGTGATTTTGACAACTGTAAATACCTTGTATAACTTTGCTGTTTTTACTCAGTTGCTAAGTCATGTCTGACTATTTGTGACCCCACGGACTATAGCATGCCAAGCTCCCCTCTCCTCCACTATCCCCCGGAGTTTGCTCAAATTTATGTTCATTGAGTTGGTGATACTATCTAACCTTCTCATCCTCTGCTGTCCCCTTCTCCTTTTGCCTTCAATCTTTCCCAGCATCAAAATCTTTTCCATGTATAAGTGAAATCATAGTATTTGTCTTTTTGTGATGGGCTTATTTCACTTAGTACAACGTCTTAAGTTTCATCCATGATGTAGCATGTTGAATCCAGTTCTTTATTCTTCCTTCACATGACTCTGGGGCCCTTGCAGCAAAGGCAAGGTATATTTCTGTATCCCAGGAAACCCAGTTAAAAGAATGTTAGAGAAGTGAAGGTGGACCTACATCTTCAGGGGCCTTGTGTGTTTAAATTTGGCCTTGAGCTTCCACCCCTAGCAGGTGAAGAACACATCTGAGTTTGCTGGGTCCAAGACAGGATTGAGAAGCACATGGAGCACAGCTGCCAAAGCTTAGCATCAAACTCTGCTCCACAGAGCCAAGTCTACCTACAGACATGTGAGAGAGCCCAGCCAAGGGTGTCTAACCCCTCAATGACCCACAGATACACAAGACATAATAATACATGACTGTTACATTGGGATTTAGGCTGGTTTGTCATATGCGTGGATGCATGCTTAGTTGTTCAGTCTTCTCCAACTCTTTGGAACCCTATGGCTGTAGCCTGCCAGGCTCCTCTGTCCATGGAGACTCTCCAGGCAAGAATACTGGAGTGGGTTGCTATGCACCTCCTTCTGGGTATCTTCCCCATCCAGGGATTGAATCAGCATGTCTAATGTCTCCTGCATTGGCAGGCAGGTTCTTTACCACTCGTGCCTCCTGATGTGTGTGCATGCTAAGTTGCTTCAGTAGTGTCTGACTCTTTGTTGCCCCATGGACAGTAGCTCGCCAGGCTCCTCTGTCCATTAGCAATTGCTAATTTCAGTATCACCAATGACAAATCTTCAGAGAATTTAAAAACTTCAGCTTTTCCAAAAATAAACTTAATGTTAAAAAAAAGAAATGTTAGGAAATACATAAATTTTCCCTTATTACTGAAGAATCAATTCATTATAGAATACTTAGAAAATAAAAGAGAAATATACAATAAACTATTCTTTAATCTCGAGAAGATCAACAGCTGTTGACATTTTGGTGTTTATCATCTTTTCTTTTAAAGCCCCAAATGGTTTTGTTACTAAGTTTAAAAACAATAGCAATAAATCATAAAGGAAAATATCAGTAAATCTGAGTGAATAAAAATATAATATGTCTGCATGTTTAAAGGGAATACTAGAAAATGAAGAACGAGAGAAGTGGGAGAAAATATTTGTAAGACATATGACAAAAGAATTTATATCTTTGGAACATGAAGAATTCATCTACACTGAAAAGAAGAATGTGTGATCCTAAAAGCTAGAGAGCCAAAGGGCCCAACTAAAACACTGACAGAAAGACAGTTACAAGTAAACATAATGTGGAAAATTATCCAATCTTATATACAAACAGTGAAATAGGAATTTAACTGATACAGAAATGTTACTTTCCTATGATATTAGAAAACAAAATTTAAATTATACCTTTGATGAGAAGTAGTAGCTGTTGTTTTTTAGCCTCTAAGTTGTGTTTGACCCTCTGCGACCCCATGGACTATAGCCTGCCAGTCTCCTCTGCCCATGGGATTCTCCAGGCAAGAATCTAGAGTGGTTGTCATTTCCTTCTCCAGAGGATCTTCCCAACCCAGGGATCTAACCTGTGTCTCCTGCATTGGCAGGGAGATTCTTTACCACTGAGCCACCAGGGAAGCCAGTAGTAAGGTATAATAAATACATATATTATTGGTGAAGTGGTAAATATATGCAAGCCTCAGGGAAGTAAATATGTCTTATAAGCCTTAAAATATGCATCCTTTTGACCCAGTAATTTCACTTACTGACCCAGTAATTTCACTTACAGGAATCTATCCTAAAGACATAATATTAAATGCAGTCAAAACTTCTTGCATAACTGGCCAACAATAAGGCAATCTTTAAGAAAATTGTGATACCCACAATGATAGAATTGTATGCAGCTACTAAAATAGGGAGCATGAGACATTTTAATAACTTAGTGAAAAGACTTACATTTGCTATCAAGTGAAAAATCACCACTAAATTATATATGAAATGTAATTAAAATTGCGTGTAATAAAAAAATCTGAAAAGAAATACACCAAAACACTCAGAGCAGTTTGTGTTGTTTTGAATGATGGAACAATGAGCCACTTTGTCATTTGTTTCTGTTTTTCTTCAATCCAACTGAAACATTTTCTCAGTCGATGGCAGACCTCACATTGGCCCCTTAAGCCTATTGCTCTTGATCCTGTGGTCAGGAAAACGCTCAGGAAAACACTAGCGTTCTAGTAATTCTTTGCCCCATGACACACATAGCAACTTGCAATTAAATTAGTTTCCTAAAAATGTGTCTTTGGCTGTGTGGTGCCTGTCGTAGTGAGAATTCTCTAGAAGCAGATTCTGAGATAAGAATTCTTATGAAGATGATTTGTTGAAGAAATATTCCTGGGAGGAGGGAAGGAGCTGGCTAGGGCAGGAGAGGGAAGCAGAGCCAGGACCAGCTGTGGCTGGCGATGGTTTGCAGCATGGTACCAGAAGCTCTGGGGCAGGACCTACAGCCCCACGTGTCTATGCCCGCAGTCACGAAGCGCTGATTCTCCTCCCCTCCCATCATGATCTCCAGTGTGGATGTCTGTCACCTGCTCAGCGAGGTCCTATCCCCAGAGAAGGAGGCGGCTCAGGCATGTCATTGGCACAGGAATGGGTGCACCGGGCCTTTGGGGATCTGGACCACATCGAGGGCTGAAATTCCTTTGTTTCTTGGCTTCCAAACATCTCTGTCATGTCTCTGTGACCCAAAGTATGATAATAGGGACATTTGACAAGAAGCCAGGCTTGGACAAAACTGGGACTGCGTAATTCAGGAGAGTAGTGCATCACCGTCTCGCCTGGAGAGGCCTCACCCGAAGCTGTGGCAGAATGGCCCAGGGTCTTCAGTCCGGCCCGTGTGTGTCCTTCCTTAGACCTGAGCTCAGGACATGGGCCTTTGAAAGGCTGGGACATAATGGTGACCACACTGGCTAAACAGAGAGAACGGGGAAATGTTATTTTCAAAAGCATGCAAGGAGTTTAAAAACCTGGTGACTCAAATCGACTAATCCTGCTGGTGAGTTTTCTATCCATTTGTTAATCTCTTCCAGGAGCCACTGTTGAATGATCTGTAAATACTTCCTGAGGACTGAAAGGATAGGGGAGAGGAGATTTTTCTAGCTCAGTCAGTCATGAGTAAAGGTGAGGTCAAGTCTCGGATGTACACAGAGTGTCTGCAGGCAGTGTGAGGTGGGGCTGCATGGGGGAGCAGAGAGTTCAGTCAACGGCAAGTATTGTTGATGGAATTTTCTTAAGCTTGTATTTATCCTGCAATTAGCTGGAAATGTGATGCTCTGTCAGCCAGATCATGTGAGACAAAACATTACAAACACTGTGGAAATATGTTCAAAGGAATGTGTTTATCAAATTTAAAAAATCAAAACATTTCGAACTTCTGCCTTAGTCCATCAATATCTGATGCTCCAATCTCTATTCTCCAACTATGTAGCTCATTTTGTGTTGTATTAGTTGATCTCATTAGGGAAATATATCACCAAAATGTCAGATTGTAAACTACAAGAATGGTCTTATTTATCTTTAGATTCCAAGCAATTGGCAATGTTTGTTAATTGAATGAATGATGAATGAATTGAAATGAAGCTGTGTTTCTTTCATAACACCTCTACCAGAAAACCCTCAGTGTCTGATTGTTTTACATTGCTGCCTTTCCCTGCAGATGCATCCTGCATCCTACAAGCCCACTCCTGCTGTGTTTCTCCTCCTCCATGTTCCAATGTGTTGGAGTAACTTGATGTTCGAGTCTTAAATTCTAAAAGTCTGGCTATTGCTCATCCTGCCAGGGAAGCCTGTTGAAAGTGCTACTCACAAGGGTTTTGCAGAGTTACAGGATTCTGGACGTGCCATTTTCCCAGCAGAATTTCTGTAACCATGGCAGCTATGCAATTACTAATGCCATTGACCACAGTGACCCTGTTCTTGGTCTTTTACTCTCTGACTGGCATTGCGCCAAGCACTTGATGTATATTTTCTCATTTAAATCTTCAGCCTCTCTATGAGCAAAGTGTTATCATTGTCCCTATTTTCCAGAAAAGGAAACCAAGACTCAGAGGTTTGTTGACTTGCCCAAGGTCAAAAGGTTAATCAGAGAAAGGGGAGAAGAGGTTAGTGAAATGGTAGCACAAACCTTGGGATCCAAGTCTGGGTGACTGTAGGGCTCAGGTCTCCAACAGCCACACGAAATTCTGTCCAAGAGTCACAAGCATTCACAGTTACTGAGAGCTGAGTATGTCCAGGCAGGGTGCTCAGCACTTAGCATATGTATCTCATTTAAACTTCCACGGAAATACAAACGGAGGGAGGGACTGAATTGTCATGCAGGAAGCAGCCAAAGAATGCCAGAGAAATGGAGACTAATGTCAGGTATGAGGGGACTTCCAGGCCGACAGAAGAAAATGCAACCACATGGCGGGGAGGGAGTGGAGGAGGCTGGGATGTGAGACACAAATGAATAAATGAGTGAATAGTTTGGGATGATGGTGGAGAAGGCTCCAAGAATATTGGAGCCCACCTTCATGTGTTAACGAGGGAAAAATGGAAGCAAGTTGGATCCATTCAAAGGGCGGAGCTACAGCATCTTCAATAAGAACATCCTACTGGGTCCAGCCCTCCTTTCAAGGACTGGCTGGATGCCACCCACTTTCACAGTGGGCTCCTCACTTCACAGGCTATACAGGGAAGGGGTGTCAGGGCAGAGCAGGTACAGCAGTGATTTGGAGTCCAGAGATCCTAAGTTCCTTTCCTGTTCAGTCTCCTATCATCTGTGGTATGTTTAGGAACTAATTTAACCTCTCTGATCCCTGGTTTCTCAATGGAGAAAATCATGCCTACACCATAGGGTACTTGAGTTACTGGATGAGGTACCATATGGGCAGCATTCAGCCCAAAGATGCAAGAGATGGAGGTTAGATCTCTGGGTCAGGAAGATCCCCTGGAGTAGGAAATGGCAACCCACTCCAGTATTCTTGCCTGGAGATTTCCATGGAAAGAGGAGCCTGGTGGACTATAGTTCATGGGGTCACAAAGAGTCAGATATGATTGATTGACTCAGTGCACACACACATGCACTCATGGGTAATTCAATAAATATCCTCCTTCTTCATAGGCTTCCGTGATAGCTCAATTGGTGAAGAATCCACCTGCAATGCAGGAAATCCTAGTTCGAATCTGGGTTGGGAAGATCCACTGGAGAAGGGATAGGCTACCCACTCCAGTATTCTTGGTGTCCCTTGTGGCTCAGCTGGTAAAGAATCTGCCTGCAATGCGGGAGACCTGAGTTCAATCCCTGGGTTGGGAAGATCCCCTGGAGAAAGGAAAGGCTACCCACTCCAGTATTCTGATCTGGAGAATTCTATGGACTGTACAGACCACGGGGTTGCAAAGAGTTGGACATGGCTGAGCGACTTTCACTTTCACTTCACTCCTTCTCCATCTGTCCTTCTATAACCCCTTCTGTCTTTCTATCCTTCCATTGCTTCATACAATTGATTCTGTGTTTCCAACTAAGTTGTAAATTCCTTTAGGACAAGGACTGTCTTTTGTTGTCTTTTTTTTAACTCATTCATTCATGCAACATATACTCTATGTGAAGCACCATTTACCTAGAGTTGATATTATTAATTTGATCACTTTTTAAAAGCAATCAATAATATACAATCAATTTCTTATTCTTAATATATAGATTTTATTGAAGTATAGTTGACTTACAATGTTTCAGGTGCACAGAAATGTGATTCAGTTGTGTCTATATACATATATTATTTTTCAGATTATTTTCCATTAAAGGTTTACTATATAGCACAGGGGAGTATAGTCAATATCTTGTGCATGATCAATTATTTTACAGAAGATCCTTCACAGGCAACCAAAGTGTGAGGCTATGTTAACCTCAGTTTATACAACAGAAAAATGTTACTTGGGACAGGCTTCTGAGTATGTGACATTGTCAAACATTGGATCAGCACACTGAATACTCAAAGAAACTATTCCCAGAAGACGTCTCACTTCCCTCAGTTACTGAACACATTGCCTTAACCTCCACCCTTGACATCAATCACCCGTGCCTTTTACACATTTTGGAGGCATAAATAGTTCAATCAGTGTCATACATCAACTTGTCAAGTTTTTAAATTAAAATTTTTTTTCCAATTTATAAGAGGAGTTCATGTTTTCGCCTACAAAAATATTTTAACAACAATAAGAAAAAGAAAACGCATTTAAAACATTTCTAATCGTTCCATGTAGAGGTACTGATTAATACTTTGATATAAATCCTTCTAGATTTTTGAAATGTGTGTGGGATTATATCACATATGCCTAAAATAGATTATACTACATAATATTTGTTTGTCTTTCATCATTTTAATTTCCACTTTGGATTCCACCAATCTTGATTTGTGTATCAAAAAGAAGACGAAAGAAGGATTTTCACATAAATATGAAGTCAAGCACGGCAGTGTTTGTTATTTGAGTTCTCCGCTAACGTTTCTGTCAGCAAGAGTCTGTCCTTACATAGAGAGAGGAAGGTATGTGTGTGTTTGGGTGTGTGTGTGACCCCAACGCCCCCCGCCACCCCCCCAAGCAAGGTGTGGGTCCCACTGCAAATACTATTTCTTTTACATCCTAGTACATTCTGACTTTTTTTCACCCTCTCGCCCCCATTGTTGTCACTTATTCCTCTCAAGGCCAAGAGACATTACAAGGACATTAATAGCGTCACCTGAAAAAGATGTTAAGTCCTTTGAGATCCCTGTTCTCCAAGCATACTGCCTGCAGCCCTCAGCTGACACATTCCACAGGTGGCTCCTGTGGGGCGGATGGAGTACTGTACAAGAGAAGGAGCCAAGCCAAGGACACTCGGTTCTGTTTATAATCAAATCCCATTAAATGGCGAATTCCTCAATTCAAAGGTTTGAGTAGGTTGGTACTTTAAAAAAGCTCCAGCTGGTTAAATTTAGAGTCTGAAAAAAAAAAAACAAAAAATTCCTGTCTAACAATATGTTCTGGCTTGGGGCCCACCACATCCTTTAGATGGGGCAGCTGGATGAGATGAGTGTTCATTCTCTCTGGGCTGTTGTTCCATGTTGACTCGGAGGCAGGCCACAAGCATCTTCACTTGAGTTGGCCTGGAGAAGATGGGGCCACTTAATGAGATGAGCAGCTTCCTGTCTCTCTCTGGCTGTTAAAGCAGCCTCGTGCTTGCTGATGGATGTTCAGAGGTGGATTGTGCAAGAAATAGTGCTATTTTTGTAAATGGTTTGGCCTCTTCAGTCATTAGCCTGGCATTTCTCCCTATGGCCCTACCACATCCATCCACCCTTTTGTTTGTAAACTGTTTGCGAAAGAAAGTCCACAGAAATGTCCATGCTAAATGTCCATGCTCCCGGCATCTTGTGTTAATGGCAACAAGGAATTTCTTTTGCTTATGTTTATCAACTCTACTAATATAGACATTCTCAGACTCTTAGCAGTACCTTCCTAATTCTTCCTAGTCTCTTAATTTAGCAGAGCACGTGCCCAGTTCCAGACCCTTTAATTGCTTGATTCTATCAAAGTCTAAGTCAGCAAATGTTTCAGAAGTGCTTTCTATGGGCAGGGCCCTCTGCCAGGTACCAGGTGAAGGAGAGTAGAAGAAACTGTCAATTCCAGGGATTCACAAGCTGACCACACCAAGCCCTTCCAGCACCTCTCCAGGCTGAATTAGCTGCCCCTTCTACACCTACACCAAGATTACAGTCCCTCCTGATCATCCACTATGACTGGGCATTGTGGGATTTGCATATAGTGATCTTGTCTTCCAACATCCTTGAGGTGTAAACATTATCAATCTCATCTCATCGATGAGTGGACTGGGGCTCAGGGAGTGAGAAATGTGACTTAGTTAGCACAGTTAATAGGTGGCAGAGCCATATCAAACACAAGTAAACTGACCCCAGGTCGAAGCTCTTTACCATGATATTATAGCACCTGGGACAGCCTAGAAAGGAAGTAAGATTGTTTTTCTTAGATTCTCCCTGCTCCCTCACCCCAGGGATTTTACTCAGCCTCAGAGATCAGCTAGCCATTGGGACAGTCTATGTTGTATGCTGGGGGATGGAAGGTTTGTCCTCTAAAAGTCTCGCCTAGCCTGGCTGCTGCGGGATTGCCCAGGCTTGAGCTGTGAAAGAAACTTTACACACACACACACAGGCACAAACCTCTGGCTTCCAACCATAGAAGGTGTGGATCTGCCTGACCCTCGAGGACTGTCCCTTCACAGAGGTACCTGCCCCAGGTATCTTGGCTCCTTATGAAATCTGGGCCTCTTCAGAAGGGCCCAACAACCCCTTCATTGTTCAGTAGATTGGGAGGACACAGAACCTGGCTAGGCCATCCAGGCTGGAAAGTTCTGGAAGATAGGAGTTGGTGGAGGGGGAAAGGGAGAAGTGTTTAACTTTCCACATTATGTATATTTGTGTCATCTGAATTTTTAAACTGAAATAATTGATTTACAATATTGCATTAGTTTAGGTGTTGGAAAGTGATTCAGTTATTTTTCCAGATTATTTTCCACTATAGGCTATTACAAGATGTAGAACATGTGTCTCTGTGTTTCACAGTAGATCCTTGTTGCTTATCTATTTTATGTATAGTAGTTTGTATCAATATTTGTTAACTCCTGACTCCTAATTTATCCCTCCCCACTTTTCCCTATGGTAATCATAAGCTTGTTTTCTATGTCTGTGAGTCTGTTTCTATTTTGTATATAGATTCATTTGTATTACTTTTTAGACTCCACGTATAAGTGGTATTATGTGATATTTGTCTTTCTCTGTCTGACTCACTTCACTCAGTAGGGTAAATTTTAAGTCCATTCATGTTGCTGCAAATGGCAGTTTCATACTTTTTAAGGCTGAGTAATGGCACCCCACTCCAGTACTCTTGCCTGGAAAGTCCCATGGACGGAGGAGCCTGGTGGGCTACAGTCCATGGGGTCGCCAAGAGTCGGGCATGACTGAGTGACCTCCCTTTCACTTTTCACCTTCATGCACTGGAGAAGGAAATGGCAACCCACTCTAGTATTCTTGCCTGGAGAATCCCAGGGACAGAGGAGCCTGGTGGGCTCCCATCTATGGGGTTGCACAGAATTGGCCATGACTGAAGCGACTTAGCAGTAACAGTAGCAATAATTAGTGATGTATCATTTGAATTTTAACAACATCTGTAGTACGTGGGAAGTGATTTAATGCATTAATTACAGACCCAGGGCCAAGTCAAAATGCATAGGTTCAAATCCAAGGCCCACCACTTGTGCCGATTACTTAAACTTGCTGCAACTTCAGTTATTTGGATCTGTAAGTATAGTAACAACACCTGCCTCATAAGATGGTTGTGAGGTTTAAATGCAATAAGGAATGTAAGACTTTAGGGAACTTTAGGCACAAAGAACTTACTTAACCAACTTAACTATTTATTATTATTGTTGCTGTTGGTGCTGTTTGAAAACAATAACATTTAATGAAACTTGGGGATTTCAAAGCAGGGAGGCAGCCTGCTGCTTCCCCAGGCATGGGAGCCCCTGGAAGCCAGCTGGGGGTGAAGGATGCAGAGAAACTAAAACCAATGGTCCCCATTCTGCCCCCGCATGCTTTGACTTTTTCTCAGTCTCTTCTCATATTCCTGAAACCTCTACCACCTGGGTAATGGGACAGTGAAAGAGACAGAGGAAGGAAGAGGGATGGGGTCCCAAACTGAAAGGAGAGATGTTCATGGAAACGGGCTATGTGGGTTGAATTTGCAAATCTAAGAGGTTTTATTTTTTATGAACTCTGTGAAAGCTCTAAAGTCAGTTTGTCATGAGGTTGCTGGGTGCGCTGTTAGAAAAAGGTTTTCCTGACGCTGCTATTATCTGGAGTGCATGCAGCCGTGTCAGAAGAATCGACCATGGAAGGTGGCCCATCACTCACCCCCTTGGCTGGACCAAAAGGCCTTTTTCTCCAGTACTTCCTCTCTTATAGGGAACTACAGAGAGGAAAATCAAATAAGATCATTGCCTTTCAAAATTTGCTACAATAATTAGTGATGTATCATTTGAATTTTAACAACATCTGTAGTACGTGGGAAGTGATTTAATGCATTAATTACAGACCCAGGGCCAAGTCAAAATGCATAGGTTCAAATCCAAGGCCCACCACTTGTGCCGATTACTTAAACTTGCTGCAACTTCAGTTATTTGGATCTGTAAGTATAGTAACAACACCTGCCTCATAAGATGGTTGTGAGGTTTAAATGCAATAAGGAATGTAAGACTTTAGGGAACTTTAGGCACAAAGAACTTACTTAACCAACTAACTATTTATTATTATTGTTGCTGTTGGTGCTGTTTGAAAACAATAACATTTAATGAAACTTGGGGATTTCAAAGCAGGGAGGCAGCCTGCTGCTTCCCCAGGCATGGGAGCCCCTGGAAGCCAGCTGGGGGTGAAGGATGCAGAGAAACTAAAACCAATGGTCCCCATTCTGCCCCCGCATGCTTTGACTTTTTCTCAGTCTCTTCTCATATTCCTGAAACCTCTACCACCTGGGTAATGGGACAGTGAAAGAGACAGAGGAAGGAAGAGGGATGGGGACCCAAACTGAAAGGAGAGATGTTCATGGAAACGGGCTATGTGGGTTGAATTTGCAAATCTAAGAGGTTTTATTTTTTATGAACTCTGTGAAAGCTCTAAAGTCAGTTTGTCATGAGGTTGCTGGGTGCGCTGTTAGAAAAAGGTTTTCCTGACGCTGCTATTATCTGGAGTGCATGCAGCCGTGTCAGAAGAATCGACCATGGAAGGTGGCCCATCACTCACCCCCTTGGCTGGACCAAAAGGCCTTTTTCTCCAGTACTTCCTCTCTTATAGGGAACTACAGAGAGGAAAATCAAATAAGATCATTGCCTTTCAAAATTTGCTCAGCAGTGATAAAAATAAACTTCAAATGTCCACATATTTGATCAATTTGCTTTTATCCTTTAATCAAATAAGCCCTGCAATCAGAAAGAAAAACATTTCGCTAAGGATTTCATTTCTCCAGTGATTCATCTAGCCATGGTCGCAAAGCTGACATGATGGGAATGAGGTATTTAATGCTGGAATAATTTCTATGACCACATCACAAGAGGCTGGAATGGCTTTTAAGGTACATCATATTTTAATCACAAGCACACATAAAGCATCCATTGCTTGAAAACTTCAGAGAAGTTTGAATTGGAATGCCAGAATCATAATACCGCTATCAAGAAAAGAAAGACTGGATTTTTTTCAATCCTTAACTCCCCTGTGTTGTCAGTTAGTTTGATAAACTTAGAAGCATTTTAGGAAGAAAGTAACAAAAGTACATGAATTTGAGCAAACTCCAGGAGACAGTGAAGGACAGAGGAGCCTGGTGCACTGCATGGGGACATGGGGACATGATTTAGTGACTGAACAAAAAAAGCATACACAAAAAGAGATCTCAAACCAGCAGATACCCAAAGACTCTCTGGAATAGCTGACCTCACCATCTTAGGTTGCTCACCAGGTGGAGGGAGAGTCTCCTTTGAAAGATCAGAAAGATTCCCAGCAGCTGGGACATCTGCAGCATTTCCAAGGACTGTGCTCCTAGCCAGTCTCCCACTGGTCTGTTCCAGACCCAGTCTCTCTGTCCTCCAAGGAGGGAGGAAAATTAAACCATTCCTGTGGTCGCTAATGCTAAGGCTCAAGTCACCCTCTCTCCAGTCTGTTGCCACTTAGGTCCAGGGAAACAGTAGGGAAAAGGCAAAGAGAAGTGGTTCGGGAAAGAAAGGAAGCAGATGAGAGTAAATGGTGGTGGTGGTGGTGAGAAGGGTTTTTCAAGGAGGCAGGATGATGTAGTGGGAAAAAAATGAGCTTTGGAGCCAGACAAACCTGCGTTCAAATACTAGATCTGTCATTTTTTCAGCATGATCTTGGACCAATGACTTAACCTGTCTGAGCTTTATCTTCTCAAAACAAGGGGAAATAGCTGGTGTATTCGGTTATCATGAGAATGAATGAGATTTATGTAAAGGTTTTAGGTCAGTGCCTGAAATATAATAGGTACATGATAAATATTCATTTTCATATTTCCTCTTGTCCTCCAGCTTCTTCAAAGATGAGAAAATAAAATAGAGAATGTCGCTCAATTCAAATCTTGTCCCTCGATTCTGAAATCCCTCCACGTTGTACCATGTTCTACACAAATAAAGCCCTAGCTTCCGGGCAGAGCATCCCAGCTCTGCATGATCCAGCCCCAGGTTGGCATCGTTGCCATCTCTCCTGTCACATGCATCTGTGTACCTTGCATCCCATCCCTTCCAGACCACACTCTCATTTTGCCACATATTTTTTTTTTTTACTCATGTTACTCTCTGTCTCTCCTTATTTGTTCATGGAAATCCTAAAATTCTTCTCACTTATTGGGCAAATACAGTGTGTCAGATGCTCTGCTGGGAGGCAGAAACTCAGAGAAAGATGACTGGCTGTGATTTGAGTGGAGTGGCTAGGGTGAAGGCAGAGGAGATAGACTGTCCAACCAAGGCTTGAATACAAGCAAGGGAACCATGGATTTTCCTGGGAAAGGTGGGCATGAAGAACAGATAGAGGAAGGAGACAGCCACTGAACTGGGTTCTGAAAGTTATGTAGGAGTGTTTTGAAAAGGAAGAAGGAAGAGGGGCTGTGATAGCAAAAGCAATGAAATAAACACCTTTCTGAAGGAGTAGGAATCCTAATGGAAAAGTCAATGGCACCCTACTCCAGTACTCTTGCCTGGCAAATCCCATGGATGGAGGAGCCTGGTAGGCTGCAGTCCATGGGTCGCGAAGAGTTGGACACAACTGAGCGAATTCCCTTTCACTTTTCACTTGCATGCATTGGAGAAGGAAATGGCAACCCACTCCAGTGTTCTTGCCTGAAGGATCCCAGGGGTGAGGGAGCCTGGGGGGCTGCCATCTATGGGGTCGCACAGAGTCGGACATATGGCTCAGCTTTGGGGGCTCCTACTTTGTTGTCCCTTGAATACACTTTATGAGTCAAAGGAAACCCAGGAATCACTGGGCCAATGATGACTAGGGAAAAACAGACCCAACCACATTCATGTCTGTCATTTCTCCAACATTTTTGATAAATCTCCAATTTACTCAAATCTCCTTAGACACGCCGCTTTAGATGTCTGGCCTAATGTGAACCATTCAACACAGCCCTGCATGAATTATGGGTGGTTTACAGAGATCACTTGTCTGTAGTGGGGCTGGGGCCTCACTCATGTGGACGTTTTGTGCAGGATTCAGATTGCACAGGGCCCATCCACCTAATGACCTGTCTCTTATACACATCTAGATGTGTATAAGAGACAGTCCCTGGACGTGGTGATTCAACACTGATTAAATGGTACCAACTCAGCAAAACTTCTCACTAACAACTTGAAGTGAATAATTTTTAAGACATATTAGAGAGAACAGAAATCCTCTAATTCAATGTTTTTTCAAATTTTGTTTACCCAATCCTCTGTAAGAAAAGGATTTTACAAGACCTAGGGTACATCTACATATATATTGATGGTTAAGGGAAACAAAAATTTCATGAAACAATAGTTATCCTTACTAACTTCAGTAAATCTAAATATGTTCCAATCTATTCTTTTTTAACAGATTTTTTTCCTTTAGAAGAGTTTTAGGTTAAAAAAAAAAAGGAATTTAGAAAGATAGCAATGATAACCCTGTATGCAAGACAGCAAAAGATTTCATGAAACAATAGTTATCCTTACTAACTTCAGTAAATCTAAATATGTTCCAATCTATTCTTTTTTAACAGATTTTTTTCCTTTAGAAGAGTTTTAGGTTAAAAAAAAAAAAGGAATTTAGAAAGATAGCAATGATAACCCTGTATGCAAGACAGCAAAAGAGACACAGATGTAAAGAACAGACTTTTGAACTCTATGGGAGAGGTAGAGGGTGGGATGATTTGGGAGAATGGCATTGAAACATGTATACTATCATGTAAGAAATGAATCACTAGTCTAGGTTTGATATAGGATACAGGATGCTTGGGGCTGGTGCACTGGGATGACCCAAAGAGATGATATGGGGAGGGTGGTGGGAAGGGGGTTCAGGGTTGGGAACTCATGTATACCTGTGGCAGATTCATGTCAATGTATGGCAAAACCAATACAGTATTATAAAGTAATATATATATATATATATAAAAGACCCAAAAAACCCCTATTTTGAGGATATCACAGAAAGTTTCTATATAGGTCACACCCAGTTTCCTTTACTTTGAATATCTTACATGATTATGGTACATTCTTCACAATAAATGAACCAATATGAATGCATTTTTACCTGAAATCCATTCTGTAGCTCAGATTCCCTTACTTTTTACCTAAAATCCTCTTTCTGTTCCAGGATCCACATTACATTTAGTCATCCTGTCTCCTTAAGTACCTGTTGGGTGAGATAATTTCTCAGACTGTCTTTGTTTCTGATGACCTTTTCCATTTTGAGGAATTCTGGTCAAATACTTGTAGAATGTCCCTCACTTGGGACTTGTCTGGCGTTTTTCTCTTGATTAGACTGGGGTTATGGTTTGGGGAAAGAAGACTACAGAGGTAAGGTGCTATTCTCGTCACACCCGTGTGTACACTGCTATATTTAAAGTGGGTAACCAAGAAGGTCTTATTGTATAGCACTTCGAACTCTGCTCAATGTAATGTGGCAGCCTGGATGGGAGCAGAGTTTGGGGGAGAATGGACATGTGTATGGCTGAGCCTTTTTGCTATTCACCTGAAACTATCCCAACATTCTTAATGTGCTATACCTCAATACAAAATTTAAAAAAATTAAAGAAATGGGTACATACTATCAATATCAGTTATCAATGCTGATGATAACCTTGACACCTGGCTTGAGCGGGTGTTTGTCAGGCTTCTGCACTGTAAAGTTACTCTTTCTTACTTTTTCTATACTGCACTCTTAGCAGAAAATCACTATGTGAAGCCTGCACCTGAGGAGAGGCGCTATGTTGCAACACTTTGAGGATGGAATATGTACATGAACTGCTTGGGATTCTTCTGCATAGATGTGTCTATTCTCCTATTTACTTATTCATTCATTCATTTATTCCTATCAGTATGGACTTATGGGTTCTTCTTATACTTTGGGTTATAATTCAATACTACTGCTACTACTTTAATTAGTTGGAGTTTTTCTTGTTGTTGTTTTTTGTTTGTTTGTTTTGGCTTGAAACAACTATGGTTGAGCTGTTGTCAGCTGCCTCTAACTTACTAATATCATTTATCACATTGTTAAGATGGTGGTAGATTCTTAAAAGCCAATGTGTGCTGGTGTGTGAGTTTGGGAGAGTTCTCTGAGCCCAGACCCAGGGAGCGATGACACCCTTCATCCTCCTGACCCCGTATTTAAGCCCCAGGCATCAGCACCTCCTGCAGGTGCACAGAGAGTGTAGTGATAACAAATCCCAACCCAGAACAACTCATGGCTAGAATGACTCACCAGACACACAAGAGAAGAATGAGTGTGTCTCGGTCTGGGTGAACCAAGTGTTAGTCACTCAGTTGTGTCTGCCACTTCGGGATCCCATGAACTATAGCCCACCAGGCTCCTCTGTCTCTAGAATTTTCCAGGGCTGGAGCAGGTAGCCTTTCCCTTCTCTAGGGGATCTTTCTGATCCAGGGATCAAACCCAAGTATCCTGTGTTTCAGGCAGATTCTTTACTGGTTGAGCCACCAGGGAAATATTAAATTCTAGTTTAGTGCTACCTGATGGCCACCAGGAAAAGACAAAATAGGCAGAGGAATTTTTCACTGGTGTGGAGAGAAGGGGCAGGACGTAGGCAGGAAGGCACACAGCACTGTCTGGGCCTCCGTTACTTTCCACTTCATATCAGGAGAGCTTCCTATGGCTGGCTCAGCTTTGGGGGCTCCTACTTTGTTGTCCCTTGAATACACTTTATGAGTCAAGGAAACCCAGGAATCACTGGGCCAATGATGACTAGGGAAAAACAGACCCAACCACATTCATGTCTGTCATTTCTCCAACATTTTTGATAAATCTCCAATTTACTCAAATCTCCTTAGACACGCCGCTTTAGATGTCTGGCCTAATGTGAACCATTCAACACAGCCCTGCATGAATTATGGGTGGTTTACAGAGATCACTTGTCTGTAGTGGGGCTGGGGCCTCACTCATGTGGACGTTTTGTGCAGGATTCAGATTGCACAGGGCCCATCCACCTAATGACGGCTTCTGCTACATTTTCTTTGAGGGCACTCATTAAGTGTTCTTGGAATAAACAGATGAAGGAATCTCTGCCTCACCTATAAAAGACAGGGAATGGGGAATAACATTTATCAGATCCCTAAGAAGCACTCATTAGCTGATTACACTTACTATTTTGAATCATGGAGTAAAATTATAAAGCACTTACCTATTAGAGGTTCACTGGTTAGCTGGTCTTTATTAATAAGTCAGATGTAAGTGGTTTGCTTATTACTGTATATAACAAAATACAACATGTACATGGTTAAGAGCAGGGCTCTGAAGGCTCAGTGCCTTGGTTCAGAGCCAAGCTCTAGACTGTATGTGTCATCTATGGAAAGCTACTCAACCTCTGTGCCTCCGTGATTTTAATCTGTTGTATGGGGATGGTAATAGGACAGTTAAGATTATATTATGTGTACAATTAATACAATCAAGGGACCATTACATGGTGAGTGATAAATAAATTTTACTATTAGATAGTGTTCAATATTTTTAATGATGTTTTGAGAAGAGAAAGAAGTAACAAAGTAATCTGATGGTGGGTAGAGCATCAGTCTTACAGAAAGAAAACTCAGTTTCCAGTCCCCATCTTAGCACCCTGGCTATGCCACCCTGGCATGTTCTTAACTTCTTTAAGCCTTCCTAAGCTCCTCTTTCCTCACCTAGGAATTGGAGCTGATGGGGACATCCTCTCTGGATTGTGTGAAAATTAACCAAGAGGCACCTATGAAAAGATCCACAGCAGTTCCTGGGACATTTGAGGCACCCATGGACACTGAGTTGATGGTACTCGTTACATCTTTATTTTACTCATTTACCATTTTCCAAAGAGATAATCACTCTATAGCATGTAAACTGAGGGAACTGCTAAAAATAAACACCTGTCATTTAGTGTCTGGCAATGGCTCCCTGGAAAACCAGCATCTGGTGTTTGACTTGTTAAGACCAGGGAGGTGGGGCAGGTGTGGACAGAGAACATTGGCAAACATCTTCCAACACCAGAGGGACAGTTTCTGTTCAGGGTAGTGGAAGGCATGCACATTTTCCTTCTCCAGAGAACTCACTGAACAAGCCCTCCAGTAAAGAAAAGGATTCTCTAGGAACAAGAATTTCTCATCAATTTGATGGAGGCGTGTTAGTAGGTGAAGCCAAGACAGAAGTTAGTTATGGCCCAGAATAAGCCACCAAGGGGTGGGAGCCTTGAGGGCACATGAACCATCTTCCAGGGGACACATCTGAGGCCCCAGACTTGGAGTCAGTAAGTGCCGCAGACGGGGGGACTGGGAGCAGAGCTTGGGAGTAAGTCAGAGATCTCCATGTTGACCAGTGTGCTCCTGCGTCCCACCACCTCTCTTTCCCATTCCCAGTTCATGGGGCAAAGAGAGGCCTAGATCCCACCCCAGGCAGATGTCTGGGAGGAGCTGATGGGCCTTGGGTGTGTCTTGGCAGCTCAGAAGAATGTCCTTTTCCTTCTGGTACCAGGCACTGCAGGCTTCCAGCTGACTTTCTTTCTGACCTCTATAAGTACAGCCCACCAGTCCAAGCATGCAGAGTCCTCACTGCAGAAAGAGGCTCTTGAAAGCAGCTCCAAAGTGGAAGGCATCTGCACTGTGCTTCTAGAATACTGAACCCAGCCTTTCATGGTTGTGTGGGTAACCGCAACCATTACACTTGGGGAGATAAGGTGCAGGGGACATTGTTGTTGTTGTTCAATCATGTCTGATTCTTTGTGACCCCATGGACTGCAGCACGTCCGGCTTCCCTGTCCTTCATCATCTCCTGGAGTTTCCTCAAACTCATGTCCTTTGAATCAGTGATACCATCCAACCATCTCATGCTCTGTCACCCCCTTCTCCTCCTGTCTTCAATCTTTCCTAGCATCAGAGTCTTTTTCAATGAATCAGTTTTTCACATTAGGTGGCCAAAGTATCCGAGCTTCAGCATCAGTCCTTCCAAAGAATATTCAGGGTTGATTTTCTTTAGGATTGACTGGTTTTATCTCCTTGCTGTCCAAGCGACTCTCAGGCATCTTCTCTAGCACTTACAACTTGAAAACATCAATTTTTTGACCCTCAGCCTTCATTATGGTCCAACTGTCATATCCATACATTACTACTGGAAAAACCATAACTTTGACTATATGGACATTTGTTGGCAGAGTGATGTCTCTGCTTTTTAATCCACTGTCTAGATTTGTCATAAATTTTCTTCCAAGGAGTAAGTGTCTTTTAGTTTCATGCAGTCACCATTTGCAATGATTTTGGAGCCCAAGAATATAACATCTGTCATGGCTTCCACTTTTCCCCCTTCTATTTGCCATGAAATGATGGGACTATGCAAATAGAAAGTGAAAATGAAAGTCACTCAGTCATGTCTGACTCTTTGTGACCCCATGGACTATATAGTCCATGGAATTTTCCAGGCTAGAATACTGAAGTGGGTAACCGTTCCCTTCTCCCAGGGATCTTCCCAACCCAGGGATCCAACCCATGTCTCCTGCATTGCAAGTGGGTTCTTTATTAGCTGTACCACCAGGGAAGCCCAAGAATACTGCAGTAGGTAGCCTATCCTTTCTCCAGGGGATCTTCCCACCTAGGAATCAAACCTGCATTGCACGTCTCCTGCATTGCACGTGAATTCTTTACCAGCCAAGCTATCGGGGAAATTGTATGTTATTAAACTACATAAGTGAGGGGAAATTGGAAAATCTTTTTGCATTGTGTAACACAAAATCTGGACTTTTAATATCTTGAGAGAAGCCCAACCTCAAATTTCATCCTAAGGCATGCCTGATAAATGAGCTGCTCTCCTTTATATCAGAGCAAAACAGTGTCCCTAAATCTATGAGCAAAACAACTTTTTCTATTCTACTGTAATTGTCAAATGTTTCCACTGAAAATTAGGTCCCCCTTGCCCTCTGTGTCAGCTATCTAGCTCCTTAATAATGTTGTGTAGCAATTTTCTTCAGAACTCAGTGGTTTTGCCACCGTTCACAAATGTGTGCATCCCTTGCGGTTGTGTGCCTCCTTGTGGGTGGTTCTTCTGGTCTTGCCTGGGGTCACCCCTGCATTTGTGGATCAGTTCTGCTGATCTTGGCAGGCCCTCTCATGTGTGGAGGTCGATTGGCTATAGGCTGGTCTAGGACAGCCTCTGCTTGGGATGAATGGCCTCTCCTCCATGGACCTCTCATCAGTTTCTTCTGCTAGGCTAGCCCAGTCTTGTTCACATGCCATTGGGATGGATTCAAGAGAGAGCAAAAGTGTTTAAGGGCTCCTGAGATGTAGGCTTGGAACTGGAACACTGTTACTCTCACTTGCTTTGTTGCCTAAAGCAAGGTCCCAGGCCAGCACAGAGTCCGGATGGGAGAAGCTGCAAAGCCATTGCAAACAAATCAAAGTGTTAATCGCTCAGTTGTGTCTCTTTGTGACCCCATGGACTGTAGCCGCCAGGCTCCTCTATCTATGAAATTCTCTAGGCAAGCATACTGGAGTGGGTAGCCATTCCCTTCTCCAGGGTGTCTTCCTGACCCAGGGATTAAACCTGGGTCTCTTGCATTGCAGATAGATTCTTTACTGTCTGAGTCACCAGGGATCTGTGTTTATAAACAAAGGGCACGGCTAGAGGAGGAATGGTGGATCATGGCCATTTTTGCAATCAATCTGCCACACCCTCCATTCCACTTGTCCAAATTTACTACTTCCTTCTTAGAGTGAGCATCTCTCTTGGGGCAAATGGGAGACTCAAGATTGACCCAGTCTCATTAGGCATCTGCTTTCCTCTTCCCATGAGGCCATAAGTGTATAGTGTCCCAAGGCTCTCTGAGTCTAGAGCTAGTTCATTATCTTTATAGTGAAACAAAGAAACAGACTTCTATGTTCACAAAAGGGAAATTTTCTCTTCCTATGGATCTACCATGTATTGGAGGGGAAAATGGCGATTAGAGAGCATCAAGTAAATATTCTCTGGTGGTGTGGTCATCGATCTCATGGACGTAGAGAAAGAAAGAGGGGAAGGAAGGTCAGTTTCATGAATTTCACCCACATCCCAGCCCCACAAGATACTCCTCATCTGCTCCCTTCGTCACTGTCTTTATCACACTGCCCACGGGTCTGCTTGTCAGTCTCCCTGGTCTGTTTTGAAGGCACTGAATATTTCTTACTCACTACTGTAACTGAGGATCTAGAAAAGTGTCTTACTCAAAGAAGATACTCAGGTAACTGCGTGAATGAGTGAATGACAACTGAATCTGAAGAAGAATGACCAGGCACTGGCCAGGGGATGGAGGAAACAACATTCCAGGTGGCAGAAACAGTCTGTACAAAGACACAGTTATGAAAGCACATGTGTTGTTGGGGTGTTTGCAGCAGAAGGCAACAAGGAGAACGTTAGGATTTGAGGCTTGAAAGAGGGACCATTTTAAGGAATTTGAAGTTATTTTGAAAAAATGATGAATTAACCAAGATTAATGTAATTAATCTGTATAATAATTAAGGTAACTTAATATGTAAAGAGAGGAGTGAACAAAATAAAACTTTCATTAAAAAAGCTTTCACATAACCAACTCAGTAAATTCATTTCTCTGAGCCTCAGTCTTCCTATATTTAAAATAAGGATAATAATAGTGGACACATATTCGGCCAGGTTCTAGCCTAAGTACCTATTCTTCATGCATATGCCCAATAACCCTATGGCATAGGAATTATTATTATACAACCATTTCTCATATTATAGATGAGGAACTGATGCTCAAAGAGGGTAAGGAACTTACCCAAGGCCACAAAGCAATTAAATGGGAGAATTGCAATTTGAACCCAGTCTGGCTCCAGGGCATGTGTTTTTAACTCTTATGTTATTTTATCATTTATCATCCAATGGTATCTGCTTCATAGGACTATTGTAAAAATCTAGGCAAAGGACCTTAAAACAGGGTCCAGCATGCAGTGAAAGCTTAATATGTTTGTGGTTATTATTCCTTATCATTGTGTTGTTAGATAGAAAATGGTGATATTAGTTAATATAGTTATTTATATAAATCACATTTTATTCATATTTATATAAGCACTAATGTTTATACATATTATTAAATAATTTATACATATAATTAGTTTGCAGAATTATTATGAAATATATGTGAGCAATTATGTCAGATATCTAACACAATGCCTGGAACTTTAGCATAATCCCACTGTTTCTTCTTTTACATGTCAGGTGGTTTTTTTGAAGTTATTAAGCACTGTGTTAGATTAGATGACCAACAGCTTTTTCAAGGTGATCTAGGTTTTTCTAACGTGAGTCTCAAAACTCTTCCAACCTCGACCCATCCCTCAGACCCAAAGTCACTTCTGCATTTTTAGGCATTTGTTCTGCAGCATCACTCTACTTCTTTGTATGAAAATCTGTTAGTGTGCTGGGGCTGCTATAACAGAATACCGCATGGATGGCATAAACAATAGAAATATATTTTCTTACAGTTCTGGAAACTGGAAGTAAAAATCAATGGGTCAACTGAGTTTACTTCCCCTGAGGATCTCTCTGTGGCTTGCAGATGGTCATCTTCTGCCTGTGTCCTCAGGTGGTCATCCCTCTGTGCATGTCTGTGTCCTAATTTCTTTCTTACGAGGCCACTAGTTACACTAGTTTAGGTCCACCCATATGGCCTCATTTTAATTACCTCTTTAAAGGTCCTATCTCCAAATACAGTCACATTCTCAAGTACTAGGGATTAAGACTTCAACATACGGATTTTGTACCTATGTGCTCAATTGCTCAGCCATGTCTGATGATTCCCAATCCCATGGATTATAGCTCACCAGACTCCTCTGTCCATGGGCTTCTCTAGGCAAGAATACTGCAGTGGGTTGCCATATCCTCCTCCAGGGGATCTTTCTGACCCAGGGACCAAATGCATGCTTCTTGCATCTCCTGCATTGGCAGGTGGGTTCTTTACCACTGGCACCACCTGGGAAGCCCTGTGGGGCATGCAATCAGTCCATAGCAACCTCTTATCCAAATTATCTAGGGGAAAGACACCAAGAGTCTAAAGCAAAAGAGCGGAAGAGAAAAATGTGTTATAGATGAATAACCCTTGTCTGTCTAGATCCTCCTAGCAGTCCCCGAATCTGTCTTCCCAAGGTGCCTTGATAACTGTTCCATTTAGGGATGAGGAAAGAGCTGAGTAGGACCAGTTCCTTGGCCTCATGTGGAGAAATGAGTGGCCCCAGGGCTTTCTGAGCATTATTCATCTTTCACATGGTCATGCTGGCCTCATGGCATGAAGACAGAAGCTGAGAGAAACATTATGAATTTGGAACTAAGGGAAATATGAAAACAGAAAGAATAAAAGGAAAAAGGTAACCCATTTCACTCCAGAGATCAGCTAGGGAAATCAAGAACTTCCAGCCTGAGCGTGGCCCTCTGTGTCCCAGAGAGGAAAGATCCCAGCCCCTACGAAGGGCAAAGGAGGGCAGAGAGTATTCCAGAGAAACGTGCACATCTGGTGCACCTGGTACAACTGATGGAGAATCTTCTGCCAAAGTCAATTTTCATCAAAAACAGAGCATGGTCTCAGCAGAACTGCCTGTTTCTCAGGAGGAAGGGGCTTTGTAACTTGGGGACTTCAGGTTGTAAATGGCCAGGAGGGGGTGGTGCTTCTGGATGTGGGGGTCCTGATGGAAATGAGGGTCAAGGCTGAGCAATAGCCTCTCAAGCAGCCATCTCCTCGTTCCAGTCCAGGGCTGGCCACTTCCAGTAGAGGGCACAGGGAAACATCCCACCAGCATGGATGTTACCCAAGATAGTGGAAGCTGACCACTGGAATTTAAGGAGAGGATAGGGTGGCATTTTCTAGCATCAGCTTGGGTACCACTCACTTCCAGGGAAATCTTCAGCTACGTTCAAAACATCTCTGATGGAGTTGGAAGTGCACTGGCATGGGAGTCAGAAGACCTGGGATTGGTTCTTTAATCTGCTTCCTAATATCGCCTAAGTGATTTTGGACACATTTCTTGATTTTTCTGAGCCTCAGTGTCCTCATTTAGGATATGAGAACATTATATGTGTGGCCTCACCCCACACTGGATTATGGAATTAGATCATGATATATATAAAAGCATTATGTTCATTTCTAAAATGATGAGGAAGAAACCAGTTGGGCCTTTAAAATCAGACAGATCTTTGTTCAGATATGGTTTTAGACACTGACAAGCTGGTTGATTCTGAATCAAATCTTAGACTGCTTCTTCATTTATATATTCTTTCATTCATAGCTATGTTACAGAGCCCAACTATAGATGAGGTTCTAAATGATAAAGCAGACCCAAAGTCCTTACCTTCACAGAGCTATCTTATCTGTAAAAAGGAAAAAGTGAAGTACCAGTCTTACAAGGGTGCTGGAAGAATTCAGTAAGATCAAGCATCTGTAACGCTCAGCCTAGTAGTGGCTTTCAAGGGATGATTAATAAATCTGTTTCTCCGAGAAAAGCATTATCATCATTAATATGGGAAACTTCTTTTGAGCAACGTTTTTTTTTTTTAATTGAAAATGATTACGGGAAAGGCCAGTTACTTTCACAAATTAAAAATGGGTTTGAGCATAAGCACAGTCTGCTGTGGCAGCCTGCTTCATTTGATGGATGATTTGGAGATTTCTTTTCAATGAAGTCTAAATTAATCCGAGAAACCAGCCTGAGTCCACTCAACAGAATGTAATTCCATCTGCAGATGGAGATGCTATCTGTTTAATGGGCATCTGGAAGCCTGCATGTGAGCATCAAAGCCAAGGACCTATCCCTCTTTCTGTTTTGCTCTCCTTTGTTTTATTCCTCTCTTAACATGCACCTCCAGGCATATATGCATATGCATACACATGTACACATATGTGTGTGAACATGAATACACACAAAGGCACAAATATACACATGTGCACCACAGTTCCTGGAATCTAGCATGCCCTCATCATAACATGCCATTTTGAGAAATAGTTCATATTTTTGCTACTCTAGTAAATGTTCACTGAATGAAGAAATGATGGAAGGAGTTAGCTTTCATGGGCCAAACATCAGTGCTGAAACATGCTTTGGAAATAAAAGGGTACCCCAGTCAAATAAATTTAGGTAACACTGAATCCTATAATCAATCCCTGTAGGAAATTCATAACTCACAAGAGCATGTTAAGGTTCTGAGAAGTTTTCTAGTAAAGAAATCAGTTTTGGACCGTCCTGATGATATACTGGATAAGAATCCACTGTATAAGAATTCACCAATACAGAGGACATGGGTTTGCTCCCTGCTCCAGGAAGACTCCACATGCCACAGAGCAACTAAGCCGCTGTACCACAACCCAGATCCCATACTCTAGAGCCTGCAAGCCCCAGCAGAAGCCCGCGCTCCACAACAAGGGAAACCATCTCACTGAGAAGCCCACGCCTGCCACAACCAGCCAGTAGCCCCTGCTCTCCACAGCTAGAGAAAACCCACATCTCAGTAAAGACCCAGCTCAACCAAAGCTAATAAAAATTAAAAAAATTTTTTAAAGTTTTTCTCCTGGTGATTTGTTTGTCATTTAAGCCTGACAGTGCCCCATCTATCTTTCTTGAAATGTAATTGACTTATGCACGGTGTAAGCTTAAGGTGTACATTGTGTTGAGAAACCAGTTTAGCTTTGTTAATCCAGAGATGTCCCAATCCACTTGACCAAGGATAGGTCCATTCTGTATGTGCTAGTTTGCTTGTGCTACAACGCCCATTAACTCCACAAAGCCTATTGTTCTGAGAAAAACAGCTAGTTAAGGTAAGAGCACGGCCACACCCCCTGGACTCCAGCTGGGACCTGGCACTATGTGGTGTTACTGTATTGGGAGAGAAGGCTCACTCTGCTGATCTCTGCAGATAATCAAGGTCAGTTCCAGTCAGGCCAACATTAAACACTGGGCTCTATAATAAGGATAAGGGCTTCCCAGGTGGCACCAGTGGTACAGAACTCGCCTGCCAATGCAGGAGATGAAAGAAACACAGGTTTGATCCCTAGGTCAGGAAGATCTCCTGGAGGAAGGCATGGCAACCCACTCCAGTATTCTTGCCTGGAAAATCCCATGGACAGAGGAGCCTGGAGGGCTACAGTCCATAGGGTCACAAAGAGTTGGACACGACTGAAGTGATAGCACACACACACGATAAGGGCAAAGGAGATCTCAGTAAACTCAAGGCCAATGATCCAGTGGGATTCAGAAAATACTGGAATCAAGGACTGGAAGACAGCAGGATGCTGTTTCCCATCCCTTCTCTTCTTGCATCAGCTTCATTCCTCCTCCTGGACATCCTTTCCTTTGCTAACAGGTCCCTGAGCAGGTCGAAGTGTCCACAGCAAAGTCAACATCTACACCTACACATTAGCACCAAAGGCAGGTTATCCCAGCCCAGACATTTGTAGTCATGGGGCAGTGTCACATCTGATAGTAGCTGCTGGACCCCTTTCTCATTAGGGAGGAAGATGGCTAGAGATTTCTTGGCAGCCACTGCACAAGGGTCTACCATACTTTCATATCCTTTTTCCACTGTGGCTCTAAGCCATGGCTGTGCCTTAGAATCACCTGGAAGCATTTTCAAAACATTTGTCCTAGACTCCCAGCAAAGCTGCCAATTCAGTAGATCCAGAGAGGGACACAGAAGTCTATATGTTATAAAAGTTCCTCTGATTTTGTCAACGTATTGCTCTAGGATCATCCATCTACTGTTGTAATCTGGATATTTCACATCCTCTAGAGCTCTCAACATATGGTTCTCATTATTCACTCACCTAGGTGATCCTCTGGCAATTTTTTAACCTGTCAAAATAGATTTCATCTCTCAAGGCCCATCCACTTCCCAGGTGACGCTAATGGTAAAGAACCCACCTGCCAATGCAGGAGACATAAGAGACTCAGGTTCGATCCCTTGGTTGGGAAGATCCTATAGAGGAGGGCATGGCAACCCACTCTAGTATTCTTGCCTGGAGAATCCCATCGACAGAGGAGCCTGGAAGGCTATAGTCCATTTGGACACAATGGGCTACAGTCATAGGGTCACAAAGAATTGGACACAATTGAAGTGACTTAGCACACATGCACTCAAGGCCCAGTTTAAATGCCACCCCTCTAGGAAGTTTCCCTGATTCTGCCCACCCACTGAAATCAGTGAATTATCCCTTTGTTCCTTTATTGCATTTGCCTGTAATTCATTAGAGATTAATCTTTCTATCCCACTAGATTATAAGCCACAGAAGGCAAAAGATCAGTTACTTTAAATAATGTTTTTCTGATTATAAATATAAATTCATGTAAATTTTAAGACTTCCCTGGTGGCTCAGACAATAAGGAGTCTGCCTGCAATGCAGAAGACCTGGGTTCAATCCCTGGGTCAGGAAGATTCCCTGGAAAAAAGAATGGCAACCCACTCCAATATTCTTGCCTGAAGAATTCCATGGACAGAGGAGCCTGGTGGGCTATGGTCCATGGAGGTCTCAAAGAGTCGGACACAACTGAGAGACTTTCACTTACACATGTAAATTTTTGAAAATTCGGATAATTCAAAAAAGAAGATGAAAATTTCTAATTCCCCCAAACAGAAATAACCACAGTTTAAGTTTGGGTATGTTCCCTTTTTTCAGTGCATCATGTATGGTTTTTTTTTCATATTTGGAATCATATATAATTATCTACCTTGCTTTTATTCAGTTGACTTTAGATTGCTTCCTATGCTATTGTTTCTCCAAAAGTGTTCTTTTAAATGGCCATGTAACGTCCACAGCAAAACATGCCCCACTTTATTGACTCATTTCCCAATTGTTGGACGTTCACACTAGCTTCCATTTTTATTCTTTCCTTAATGATAACAGTGTGCTGGGCATTTCTTGTTTGTCTCTGCAAGCCACTGGCCAGGCTGGGCCCATATGGACTTTGTCAAAGGGCTGTGTTGCCATTGACTTTGCTTGGACTCAGAATGGGAGGTGTGGGCAGGAGACCAGAAGTAGGGAAAAGGATAAGGGTGGGCGGTGTATTCCTCTGGGGTGGCCACCCGAGGCCCTCTGCAAGAAGCCTCCCTCTCCAGGTTCTTCCCCACAGTCCTGCACCACCTCTCATGCTGTGATCACACCCTGCTCACACTTTGTAAGTAGTTGGGTTTTTTTGTTGTTTGTTTGTTTCACTATGCTTTTTGATTAAACTGGCCTCAAATGACTCTGAGTGTGCTGCTTCCTGATAAGATCTTGAAAGATACACATGGTAATTGACATGTTGTACTTCAATATTTCATTGTGCTTAATTTCCCTCCTAGAGGTTCTAGATAAATTCTTAAAAGTGCATCAACAGATAGAAACAGGTTTATGGCACTTCATTTAGACTGTTACATTTCTTGTCGGCAAAGAGCCGACTCATTGGAAAAGACCCTAAAGCTGGGAAAGACTGAAGGCAGAAGGAGAAGGGGGCAAGAAAGGATGAGATGGTTGGATTATATCACCAACTCTACAGATATAAGTTTGAACAAACTCCGGGAGATAGTGAAGGATGGGGAAGCCTGGTGTGCTGCAGTCCATGGGGTCACAAACAGTGGGACACAATTTCATGACTGAACAAAAAGTCGATTGTCAAATTATGCTCTTCCTAGTGGTGCTTGAGAACATTAAAAAATACCATTTTAAATCCTCAAAATGTTGGTAAGCAAAAAGCAGTTCATGTTTTAATTTGCATTTCACTGATTTCTAGGTAGAATGAGTTTTTTCACATTTTAATTGTTTTATGAATGACCGTGTTATATTTCACCCTCTGTCCTTCATAATATTTACCTACATACTTAGAACAATCATTGCAAGAACTGCAATTAGTATAGTCATTATTACGAACCTGGGAATCAAATGAAGAGTTAAACTACTAAATAAGACAGAGACTAAAGACACGCTACAAAATGGAAAAATTAATATCATCTGTTAAATGAGAATGCTTAGGGACCACATGTATTTTCAGCCAATGCAGAAATAATTGTTTTATAAAAATAGTACCTGCTAGTTATTGAATTTCTATTATTTGCCAGAGGCTGTGCTAAGGGATTTATGTTTGTTATGTCATCAAACCACTAACACAGGTTCTGACTGATCAAAATACTCAAATAGCCATTGAACATTATGACATTATTTCTGAAATCCAACTCCACCTCCTCAAGTTTTACAAGTACTAGAAATCCAGTCTTTCTCTCCAAAATGGTTTTTCTCTAATAAGACATGGGTTCCAGCATGATGTGACCTTATTGATGCTATAACATCCCTAAATTTGGCTCCAAAATTAAACAGAAATGGAAATGCTGAAATTCCACCGAGCAGACAAACTGTTCTTGGATAGCCCCAGTTCACTGAGGGTTTGGAAGTTTGCATAAACATCCAATAAATTTTGAACCTTTTCCTGCTTAGAGCAACATGTTTGAGATTCATCTGTCGGACAGAAGAGATATTTAGAAAACAACCACATAAAAGTTACTTCCAACTTCTCTTTACAAGTTCTATTTTAGAATGAAGTGAAGAATTCCTAGGGCAAAATATGGCCAGTTTGCAGCTTGCCAGGCCAGCCGGGTGTCACTGTCATTTTAAGTTCTTCCCTTCTACATATAGCATTTCCCCACCCCCAATTTTCAATCTTTGTATTTTCCATTCTTAGAACATCAAGTTCACTTTCCGTATTTCTCAGTTCCCTTCTTTTTCCATGTGAAGGGGCAGGAGCAAGAATGAAGTCAGTTTTCTCTAGGGTTTGATTTGGCAGGGGGAAAAAGTGGTAGTTTTGCAGAAGAACCAAATGCTATTTCTGAGCTCTGTGGCTTTGCACAGATTTTTCTCTCTGTTAGAGGTTGTGTTTTATGTATTATAGTCTTAGATTTCTGCTTTTGCTGTGGACAGCCAAGCCTCAGTTTAATTTCATATGACTTTGGCTGGTAATGATGAGTCTGGAAGATGAAACAGCACTCAGAAACAATTTTCCCTTCCAACCCTGCTAAAATTGCCCCTTGTTCATTTTCAGAAAGAGCTGACATTTTTAAAAGTCAAATGAAAGGAGTATGAAGAAAAGGAATGACCCAATGCCCCCGTCCCAACTGATCCCAGCATCCTTCTGTGGGTGTGACCATCCAGATGTTAGCTTCTCCAGGTAGGCAACTCTATCCACCCCAAGGCAGACCCCCCTGGCTGCGAGACTGTAATGTATATGAGGTCAGGCTGTGTATCTCCAAGTCACACAGGTAAATGAAAGATTACCTATCTCCAGCCTCTGGGTGTTCTAAGCCCAGCTCTCCCTCCCTATCAGGTCTACAGATCATTCAGGCTCTGCATTTCCAGAGGAAGAAGAAGAGACCATTTGTCCAAGGAATCATCTGTAATACATGTTAAGTGGCCTGGGGAGAGTCTTCTCCTTTATTGGCTGAAACATGAAACAGAAAACATGTGCAGCTAAGCACAGGGCCCCCGCAGGCTCTCACTTCTTCTCAGGAAATGGAGTGATGAAGGATGAAGCAAACACGTGAATTCAGGCAGCCCACATGCCTGGGTGTTTCACAATGCAAAAAGCATCTGTTGGGT
This sequence comes from Madoqua kirkii, assembly GCA_006408675.1. NCBI lineage: Eukaryota > Metazoa > Chordata > Mammalia > Artiodactyla > Bovidae > Madoqua > Madoqua kirkii. The sequence goes on from SJYC01037779.1 coordinate 37,055, forward strand.
GGAAATCCCGGGCATTGGGTTTGGAATTTATAGAGACAGATTGACTCCTAATCTCTAGCAGGGATTCCATTCCTGCTGCTATGGGGATAGATTTTTCCATTAAGCAAGAAGGAAGCATTCCTCATTGAGTTATATATTTTTTAATGCATTCGATGTACATTTATCAAATGTCAGAGTCTATTGGGCTTCCCAGGTGACACTGTAAAAAAGAACCTGCCTGCTGACGCAGGAGATGTAAGAGATGTGAGTTCCATCCCTGGGTTGGGAAGATCCTGTGGAGGAGGGCATGGCAACCCACTCCAGTATTCTTACCTGGAGAATCCCATGAACAGAGGAGCCTACCAGGCTATGGTCCCTGGAGTCGCAAAGAGTCAGACAGGACTGAAGTGACTTAGCATGCAATGTCTATGTTAGGAGCTGAGGACCAAGAGATGAATAAGGCATGGGCCTTCCCTTCAAGAATCACACTCTTGAATGAGAAGAGAAGAACGAATAAATAAAGAAGGATTCAGGAGGAAACCGGAAGGTACAGTCTTCTATAAACCAAGAGTACTGGATACTGGCTGGTTTTGGCCATTGTAGATTCATTTTTCCTTCCTCCTAATAATATTAGGAATAATTTTATGTTGGTTATTCATCTCACTCAAGTCCAACTGGCTGGACCCAGATTGGCTGAAGCCAACCATCCCTTCTCATGTCTCTCTGGCTAGAATCACTGGTTCAGGGCACGAAATCCAGTCCAAGTTTGTGTGATTCAGGAGGCTGTTGCTGGAAGCTTTGAGAGGAGAAACTCAATTGTTCTTTCAAGAGAACTTCTGAGAGAAGTTCCTCTTCTTACTGGATGGCTATGGTCTCCAGGAACTCTTTGGTTCAAGGGGGTAACTATCCTTAGAGTGGAGAGGAGACCACAGAGGGTGTGTGTACTTAGTCACTTAGTCATGTCCTACAGTTTGCAACCCCATGGACTGCAGCCCGCCAGGCTCCTCTGCCCATGGGGATTCTCCAGGCAAGGATACTAGAGTGGGTTTCCAGGGAGTAGAAATGGAAGATAACAAGCTTTGGTGCCAGTGCTGAGCCATTGATGTAGGCATTTTCTAAACCTTATCGTGCCACTTATGACTTCAGTAAACTCCATTTATTATTTAAACCACCATGGGTGGAGGTTTCTAATACTTGCATCCCAAGATAGAGAGTGTTTCCAAAAAGGAGAGAGGAATTTATATTTATAACAACAGCTAAGAGTGCTGAGCACTCACCATGTGCCAAGTACTCTACTCAACACCTTGTATGATTTTCTTGAATCTCACAGTGATCCTAAGAGGGAGACTACTTTACCCCCATTTTACAGATTAGAGAGTCGAGGCTTAGAAAGGTTACATAACTTTTGTCCAAGGGTACCTAGAGCAAGTGTTGAATACTGTGAATATTGTTTTGAGGTTCAATCCAAGGGGGACTAAAACATGTCCATTAGATTGAGCAACATGTGACTAACAGACAGAATCAGACCATCACACCCACTCTCATCCAAAAACTGAACTTGCAGTCTGACACTATCTGTTTCACATTCTTTCCCAAGTTGGTGCAGCAAGGGGACCAACAGCTTCAATTTTGCAATAGCAAAAAGAGTCCTAGCCTGAGGGATGGGAAAGGCCAGAGAAGGGGGCCCAGAAGGGAGGGCCCCAGGAAGCCCCCTTGGACCCAAGACCACCCTCTGCTAGCTGTGGTCTGTCACAGGAGGTGGTGACATCTTAACGTCAGGGGCCGGAAATGAGTGTTGCTGGGCACAGATGCGGGACAAAGGCAACTGTGAGAGAGCATGACCCCAGTGAGCACATAGATTCAGCTCCTTCATTTCCAACATAGAAGAAACTTACAAACCATCTTGATGTCACAAACAAATTGGCTACTAGTACCTTCAAAGTTTGGGCTTCCCTGGTGGCACAGTGATAAAGAATCCGCCTGCCAGTGGAAGAGGGACACAGGAAATTTGGGTTTGATCTCTGAGTTGGAAAGATCCCCTGGAGGAGGAAATGGAAACCTACTCCAGTATTCTTGCTTGGGGAATCCCATGGACAGAGGAGCCTGGCAGCTAGAGTCCAGGAGGTCTCAGAGTCGGGCGCGACTGACCGACTGAGCATGCACGCACGCCCTTCAAAGCTTGCCACCAGGGTCCTCAGCAGAAATCAATCATCATATCTCACACGAGAGTGGTCCTCCCAGGTGACAACATTGTGTTGAGCAGAATGTTGTCAACCAAACCAAGAACCTTGGACAAGAGACCCTGGCCAAGAACATGTGACAGTGCCCCCTGTGATGGAGACTGGGTAGAGATGTGAGGGAGCAGACCAGTGTTTCCTTGTCTGAGCAAGTCACCTACTTTGGCAGCAACAGCCTGCCAGGAACATAGTTACAAAACCCAAGAGTTTTGTATGAGTCTGGTACAAGGTCATGCTACAAGGTCTGCTATGGAAACCTGAAGGGAATGCACAGGCACTGAATATCTAGCTCCTGAAATGCCAGATCCTAAAGCACCTTGCTTCTTCTTCCCGCTGCCAGTGGCTTCTTCACGTTTCTCTGAATCTATTTCTATAAGGATGAATTATGACTTTCAAAAAACAAGTGTCCTAGCCTAGGGATTAGCACAGTGTTTTTCTGCCTCCTCTGGATCCACTTGGAAATATATAAGATACTGCAATTGGCCCTCCCTTGGGACATCTTGAGTTTGGATCCCTGGCCCTACAGCCAAAGCAGTGTGTGTGACCTTGGGGAAATTCACTGTGGCCAGCGCCTTAGTCTCTATGTAAAGGAAGACAGAAGAGGGCAGGGCTGAAAGTGATAACTCTCCTGAAGAATGCTGGGGAACTCCCTAACGCTTTACATAGCTCTGAGATACACTGTGTGAGCAGGGGTCAGACTCCACCAAAGATCAAATGGACATTTGCCCAATGTCCTGGGGATGGAAAGGGTGGGGAACAGAGTGATGGTTGAAACTTTATGCACTTTTTGCCAAGATGGGTGGGAGCCCCATGTGTCTCTGGCCCCCAGCAAAGGAAGCTCATCCAGTGCACTCATATTGTGGAGATTTGACTGTCCTGTTCAGCAGAGGCCACAAGACCCAGATGTGATGTTAAGAGCCAACCCTCAAATCCCTTGAGCCTCCTCCAGTTCTACAGTACTGGGAAAATAACTTGCATTTGCTGGCCATGGGATGGCCTTCCACCCAAGGAGAAGGACAGGCCCTGCTGTTTCCAGCTCCATCCGTGTGGGTGTGGGTGTGACACATGCTCCTTCTGCAGCTCAGGCTCCATGGATTCTGCTGTCCCCTGACTCTGAGTCAGAAGGGACTTCAAGGTCATCCACCGATGCCTACTTGCTTTCCATCATCCTCAACAAATTGCCATGAGTCTTCTGTTTTAACACCTCCAGGAAACTCACTCCCTAACTTGGCAACCTTATTGCTTATATTGGGTTTTTTTCCCCCATATTTCATGAAAATTCTTTCCTAGTAATGAACAGAATCATATCCCCTTATAGCTCTTTTCTTTCTTGTCTTTATGTAGAATGACTATATTATTTATTGCCCAAACCCAGGTTCAAGTTTAAGACTAAAAAGAGGCACTACCAATGATTACACTAGGATAATAGGAATAAACTGAAACTCTGCTGACAAAATGAGACTTCAGACTGCCTCGATTTTAGGATTTCTCTGGCACTAACTAGAACAATTCTATTTACTCTTCCTTGAGAGTCATTGATTTTTCCTAATGACAATTGAATTGTTCCTGAGTCTCCTTTCCTCTAGAATAAATAAGGGAAGCTTACTTTTTTGTGAAAAGATAATTGGACTGAGAACAAGAATTAGCTATATTTTAGGGGGCTGTATCAGGAGGGGCCAGCTGCCTTCCAAGATCCAAGGTTATGGCCTGATATCCCAGAAAAGAAAGCATTTTGTAACATTCTGAAATGTGAAATGTTTGTCAGAAGGACATGAGATCAGCCACATGAATTGTGAAACATAAATTGTGGTTTTCTTTCTTCTGCAAAAGTATTAGAAATTGAAGATTTTTTGTGAGGTGGTATATTGTGTTGTATGGTATACACAAATTTGTGGTCAAGGGCTAGTTCAATATTACTAGCTATGTGACTCAAATTTTCAGTGCCTCAGTTTCCACCTCTAAAAATGAGGATGCTAATACTTACCTCATAGGGTTGTTGTGATGTTTAAATAAGATAAAACATAGCAAGTGCTTATCCCAGTGGCTAGTCCACAGTGAGTACTAGATAAATGTTACTTGCGAAAACCACATCATGTTGAGGATGACAATGGTGTCAAAACAAAGATAATATTAGGAAAGGGAAACTCAGAAAGTTATTAGTTTCATCCCATGGAGACATGGAAAAACTAATTACCATCACATCCAACTTTTTAGGGCACCATGTGGCCACTTATTTCACTATGACCTGAAAAAAAAGCCCATGACCACAAATTTGAGTGGCCTTTCTGTACATGCCCAGATCTCAAATATAAAATGAAGGACTTGTATCTGAAGATAAGTAGAGATTCCATCCAACATTAATGTTCTATTAGCCCAAATTTACTCAAAAAACAACATCCGAGCATTTGGTCTTAACTTCTGACCTTCTTCTAGACCATTCTAGCTGCTGATATTCACCTGGACATAAAGCCTCGGGTTAAATGTGCAATTCCAGGTATGTTCTGAACTCAAGGGTATATAGTAAAAGAAATAATAAGAAAATTTTAATGGTAAGGAGTGAGCTATCATCTCTGTCATTCCAGTTCTTATACCAAGGTAGGCTCGTATCTCTAGTAATTGTGATGAGGTTCAGGAAGAAGACGGACAATGAGATGGAGAAATGAGCAAGATCAGACCACCACGGAGTGAGGCCAGGCCATGGAAGAGGAGGAGGCTGAGAAGCTGCCTATTTTTGCAGGCAACAACATTTACTCCTCCAAGGAGGTCAACAGAAATTGCAATGAGAACATCTTGGCTGAGGCCATGATTCGCTGTCCAAAATTGGGCTGGGCCCCCAGCACTGGGAGAATTTCACAGTTTCTCAATTATTCTCATACCCTGCTCCCCTATTTAAGGGTGTCACTCAGGCTTTATTACAGAAAGAGTCCAAAGGCCTCCATTCGTCTACATCCTAAAGGGCCAGAGGCTTGGGAAGAGTAGCAGCGGCGTGGGGGCAGCTCAGAGCAGGGATCAAGAGCAGTTCTGAGACATCAGCAGGCAAGCTCCTAGGAAGGAAAGCTCAGCTCCCTCTGTTCACGCCATCTTGCTTCAGAGTCATGAAGAGAAGCAAACACTGAAATGCAATGGAAAAACAAGAAGATGGAACAAAACGTAACTTCCAAGAAGCTATCAGCCAACCATAGGTACATGCAACCGTGTCCCGCTGCATTATCCAGGCACTGCACAATTTCAGGGGTGCCCTTCATACAGGTCAGGGACTGGCAGACTGCAATGGACCAAACAATATTTTTGATCTTGTGAATGATCTAGTCTCTGTCACAACTATTCAACTTTGTCATTATAGCCAGGGTGGCAAGATAAAATACAAGACAGCGTGTATTTTTATTTGCTAAATCTGGCTACCCGATCTGTAGCACAGAAGCTGCCATAGAAAATCCACAAAGGGGCATGATTTTGTTCCAACAAAATTTTTGTTATACTAGGAGTCAGTGAGACAGATGGGTGATGATATGAATGGCAACCTTGGAGTTTCACAGTGCCATGGTCCTTGCCAGCCAGCAGTCCCAACAAAGCAGTCCAGTTTTCAAACAGCCTGGCAAAGTAGAGCTGTAGTTTTCAGATATGTTTGGCCATAAGCCCCATAGTAAGATACAAATTTTATATCATGATCAAGTTTCACAAAAGCATACTTACACTCGCAAAGCACGATATGCTCTATTATATTCTTTTTTCAGTTTACTTTTTAATGGGAGGAAAATTGCTTTACAATGTTGTGTTGCTTTCTCCCACACAACAATGCAAATCAGTCATATATATAATTATTACTCTATTATATTCTATTTCATTTTTAAATATTAGTGGCAACTGAATCAATCAATGTAGTGACTTTAATATGCCTCAATTTCTGGGCTCTTGGATTTTGGAGCCTGGAGATCTGACTTTCACTCTTAGTTCCAACTCTTATCAACAGTTTCTACTTAAGAGAATCATTTCATTTGAGAATTTGCATCTGGAGCTGAGGATCATAATTATTTCACAGTGATTTTGCAGGAGAAACATGAAATAATTCAGTTCTTCAATGTGGTGTAGTTACCAGTAGTGGGACCTGGGATGGTTTTCAGTAGTACATGGGTATATATTATAAGTACTTATTTTAATTATTTATAAGTATATACAACTTATATCAAGTGTATAATGTTAGCAATGATATAAATCTTCCTTTCAAAATGTATCTATTTGAAATGTCTAATTTATCTATATTATTTAAATAAATTTATTTAGGTTAAGCTATTTAAAGAAAATATTATAATAGTACAAATTAAAAGTGAATGTGGCAAAATTTATCTAGATGGTGAGTAAGGTGGTAGATGTAACACAGTGGCCCCTTGGAAACAGCCGAGTGAATGAGTTACTGCTGACTCTCCAGTACTTAGAGTTGGATTGGCTTAAAATAGATGCTCAAACTGTTTATGATGTATGGGTGATGAACGAATGGGTGGATGGATGATGGATGTGATGGATGGATGGATGGATGGATAGATGGATAAATAGATAGAGATGGGTGGATGGATAGATAGGATAGATGAATGATGGGGAAATGAATGAAATAATGAAACCCAAACCTTTTGGAGTCAGGACTTAATTTATAGTTGAAGCATTGTGTCAGAGGCATTAGTGACTGGAAGCAGGAAGAGGAGGCAGACATTCTTGCTTTGAGTTATCAACTAGATGCTAAAAACCTCTTGGTTTTTTAACACTTGGATAAGACAATAAATAAAATAAAAACACTAGACTAAAAAAACACTCAACTGAGTCCATCTCCGTTGTCCACCTCAAAATGTCATTCCTGGATGAAGGCACTTGTAGCAAATACCCACTGAAGAGAGCACAAACGGAAATATCTAGAGTACAAGTGCTTGGAGGGCTTCCCAATGGGCTTCTGTCTTTCCTGCCTTCCCATGCTACTGTGCTAACCTAATTCTGCAAGTCAAAAACACTACTGGGACTTCCCCGATAGTCCAGTGGTTAAGAATCTGCCTGCCAATACAAGGAACACAGGTTTAATGCCTACTTATGGGAAGATTCCACATGCCTCAGGGCAACCAAGGCCATGTGCCACAACTACTTACCCCACGTGCCACAACTACTGAAGCCCGCATGCCTGGAGCCTGTGCTCTGCAACAGGAGAAGCCACTGCAATGGGAAGCCTGCACACCAAACTAGAGAAGGCCTGTCACAGCAATGAAGAGCCCGTGCGCCCCAGCAAAGACCCAGTGCGGCCAAAGATTAATAAAATTTTAAAAATTCATGAAGTGTTAATTAACTGGGTGTGTATTTTTAAATTTTCAGTCTTAGAATGAACTCTCTCTCTTTTTGCCCACTGATTTTTTTTCCAGTCCAGCCAAATGTGTACATGTACATGTGCGTGTGTGTGTGTGTCTGTGTGTCTGTGTCAGGTTGAGAAGAGATGCTAAAATTTGATTCAAATAACCTTGAAGGTGAACCTGACTTCATCTTTCTTCTGTGAGACTTTGTGGTGAGGGTGTATGGAGGAGGAATTGATGGTCCATGGTGACTCCTGCCTGGCAAGAGCCACTGGTCCCCTGTGAAGGTCATCTGGAAGACTGAGGCTGCTAAAGGTGATGGAACTGTTGCAGCATGTACCAGCTTCAGATACCAGCTTTTTCCAGGCCTCAAACCTTCTGTCCAGATGCAGTGCCCAAGCACAAGACATCATCTGAGGGACTGCAGGGTAGAGAAGGGCTGGATGCCAAGGAAGACACATCTGATGTATAGGAGAAATGGGAAAGAGCCTTGAGGGAGGTTTTCCCAGTAGCCAGAGATTTTCCCTGAGCAAGGAAGCAGGAATATTGCCTGAGTGAGGGGAGGGGAATGGCAGCCTGGAGTGAAGCTGGAGAGACCTGACTACTGGCAAAAGATGCCAGGAGACACTGAGGGCCATTTACTAAGGAGGAAAGGAATGTTGCCTCGCTGTTCAGACCCTAATGTGTTCTTCTTAGAAAAGTAGCTTCCACTCTTGCAGCATTGGGCTGTCATATCTGAAGGTCTCCTGAGGGCAGATGGTGGGTCTGTGCAGCTCAGCCACACTGAGCACATTTGATCCAAGAAGTAAAAGGCATTAACAGGGGACATCACATTGCTCAATAGTCCATTAATAGAAATGAGCTTTGAGTTTAGTGATTTACACTAGTTCTGTAAACTGAACTGCTCCTCTCCTGGGTCCTAAGAAGTAGAATGGGAAGACAGCCAGTCTTCAGATCCCAGTATCATCAAGGAGATCTAGATCTTGACTTTGTAACTCTTTGCTTTCAGACAAAACTTCATAGATCTGTTCAGCCACCAAACAAAGCCACGCTTCCTGTTGTTCAGGCACTCAGTCGTGTCTGACTCTTTGCAACCCCATGAACTGTAGCACACCAGGCTTCCTTATCCCTCACTGTCTCCCAGAGCTTGCTCAAATTCATGTCCACTGAGTCCGTGATGCCACCCAACTGTCTCATCCTCTGTTGTCCTCTTCTACTACTGTCCTCAATCTTTCCCAGTACAAGGGTCTTTTCCAGTGGGTCAGCTCTTTGCATCAGTTGGCCAAAGTATTGGGGCTTCAGCTTCAGCATCAGTCCTTCCAGTGAATATTTAGGCTTGATTTCCTTTAGGATGAGCACCTAGTATGTACCAAGGACAGTGCTGGGCTCTGAGGATGTAGTGGTGATGGGAGGAACAATGTCCCTGCTCTTGTGGAACCTATAGTCTGATAATGAAGACAAATGCCAAACCAAAAGACAACAACATTCGTAAGTAAGGAAATGGATTACTGCAGATGGTGACTGCAGCCATGAAATTAAAAGATGCTGACTCCTTAAAAGGAAAGTTTTGACCAACCTATACAGCATATTAAAAAGCAGAGATATTACTTTGCCAACAAAGGTCTGTCTAGTCAAGGCTATGGTTTTTCCAGTAGTCATGTATGGATGTGAGACTTGGACTATAAAGAAAGCTGAGTGCTGAAGAATTGATGCCTTTGAAGTGTGGTGTTAGAGAAGACTCTTGAGAGTCCTTGGACTGCAAGGAGATCCAACCAGTCCATCCTAAAGGAGATATCACTCCTGAGTGTTCATTGGAAGGACTGATGTTGAAGCTCAAACACCAATACTTTGGCCACCTGATGTGAAGAGCTGACCCACTGGAAAAGACCCTGATGCTGGGAAAGATTGGAGGCAGGAGGAGAAGGGGATGACAGAGGATGAGATGGTTGGATGGCATCACCAACTCAATGGACATGAGTTTGGGTAAATTCTGGGAGTTGGTGATGTACAGGGAGACCTGGTGTGCTGCGGTCCATGGGGTTGCAAAGAGTCAAACACGACTGAGTGACTGAACTGAACTGAATTCAACTGAAGGAAATGGAGAAGGTGAGGAGAGAAAGCAACAGGGTGCACCTTGGTGGGGAGGGGTTGGTGTTCAGAGAAGGTCCAACAGGAGAGCAGGATAAGAGTTCAGGTGAGGGACAGTGTATACAGAGGGACCCGTGGAGGAAGGAGCTGGTGGGGTAGTGACCCTCAAGTTGGGTGAAACAGGGAGAGGGAAACAAGATGGATCATCAGAGGCATACACAGCCCAGGTGGGGCCTGGCAAGATTTGAAGTTGATTCTGAGGGTCTCTGGAAGTCAGCTTTGGCTTCTGCCTTTGGACCTGGTGAAGTTTTTCTTCCAGCAATGTCCAAGTTGCACACTTTAAAAGCTTTCACTAAAGGTATATCTTTGCATCGTCCAGACTGTTCCCAAGCTCTTAGGACCAGAGAGCATATTTGGGAGATGGCTGGGGATCAAGGGTCATGCTAAGCTCAGACATTTTTCTCTTAAGAGAAGCTCACCGCCTTGGCTGACATCAAAGCCACTGAGAGCTTTGTAAATACACAAGGGAAGCCGGAGCTTTGCCTTAGATCTCTGGCATCAGAGTTCCTGGGAGGTTGGATGGGTGGTGGGGTGGGGTGGGATGGGGTCAAGGCCCTGACAATCTCACTGCTCGGTCACCGGTCGGGTGGAGCACCCCTGCCTTACAAAAGTTTCAACTCACTACCTCAGCCTCATAAAACCCAGGTCCCACCAAAGACCACATCAGAGATGGGGCCCAAAGAGATGGTTTCCTTCTGTTGCTAAATGACTCAACCAAAGCATTTCTCCTCGGCCCCAGGTACCTGCCTCGGGCCTCTTGGGAAAGTAAACTTGTCCATTTGTCAATATTTACCCTGTCTGCTGCCTTCAACAGAAGAAGGGAAAACAGTTTTCACTGTCAAACTTGTGTTTATACAAAGGATGTGTAGGCCCTCTCAGAGGGATGGAAAATCAATCACCCCCAGTTAACCTGTGCCCTTAATGAAGTGGTGGCTTTTCTCCCACCATCCTATCCATCAGGGGTGACAGTCCACGGCTTGTCAACCAGTAAGTATTAAGGTTGAAAAGGTTTTCACCCAGAATCTTGGGGAGACAGATGCTCAGAGTGTAACCCGAGACTGGAGGGTGAAGGCGGTCCTCCTGACCCTTAAGGACCGGGCCGCTGGGGCTGCATCTGGGTCCCATTCAGGGGAGACTAGCAAACGCTGAGACTCCTCTAAGAAGTCAATATTCTTTGGCGCCGGGAAAGGTGTGCTGCGGTCCATGGGGTTGTAAAGAGTCAAACACGACTGAGTGACTGAACTGAACTGAATTCAACTGAAGGAAATGGAGAAGGTGAGGAGAGAAAGCAACAGGGTGCACCTTGGTGGGGAGGGGTTGGTGTTCAGAGAAGGTCCAACAGGAGAGCAGGATAAGAGTTCAGGTGAGGGACAGTGTATACAGAGGGACCCGTGGAGGAAGGAGCTGGTGGGGTAGTGACCCTCAAGTTGGGTGAAACAGGGAGAGGGAAACAAGATGGATCATCAGAGGCATACACAGCCCAGGTGGGGCCTGGCAAGATTTGAAGTTGATTCTGAGGGTCTCTGGAAGTCAGCTTTGGCTTCTGCCTTTGGACCTGGTGAAGTTTTTCTTCCAGCAATGTCCAAGTTGCACACTTTAAAAGCTTTCACTAAAGGTATATCTTTGCATCGTCCAGACTGTTCCCAAGCTCTTAGGACCAGAGAGCATATTTGGGAGATGGCTGGGGATCAAGGGTCATGCTAAGCTCAGACATTTTTCTCTTAAGAGAAGCTCACCGCCTTGGCTGACATCAAAGCCACTGAGAGCTTTGTAAATACACAAGGGAAGCCGGAGCTTTGCCTTAGATCTCTGGCATCAGAGTTCCTGGGAGGTTGGATGGGTGGTGGGGTGGGGTGGGATGGGGTCAAGGCCCTGACAATCTCACTGCTCGGTCACCGGTCGGGTGGAGCACCCCTGCCTTACAAAAGTTTCAACTCACTACCTCAGCCTCATAAAACCCAGGTCCCACCAAAGACCACATCAGAGATGGGGCCCAAAGAGATGGTTTCCTTCTGTTGCTAAATGACTCAACCAAAGCATTTCTCCTCGGCCCCAGGTACCTGCCTCGGGCCTCTTGGGAAAGTAAACTTGTCCATTTGTCAATATTTACCCTGTCTGCTGCCTTCAACAGAAGAAGGGAAAACAGTTTTCACTGTCAAACTTGTGTTTATACAAAGGATGTGTAGGCCCTCTCAGAGGGATGGAAAATCAATCACCCCCAGTTAACCTGTGCCCTTAATGAAGTGGTGGCTTTTCTCCCACCATCCTATCCATCAGGGGTGACAGTCCACGGCTTGTCAACCAGTAAGTATTAAGGTTGAAAAGGTTTTCACCCAGAATCTTGGGGAGACAGATGCTCAGAGTGTAACCCGAGACTGGAGGGTGAAGGCGGTCCTCCTGACCCTTAAGGACCGGGCCGCTGGGGCTGCATCTGGGTCCCATTCAGGGGAGACTAGCAAACGCTGAGACTCCTCTAAGAAGTCAATATTCTTTGGCGCCGGGAATGCTTACCAGCCCATCACAGTGGCTCCAGTCTACATTCGCCCGGAGTTACTTGCAGGAAGGGCTCGGCTGCTGAGGCGTCAAAAAGCACCATGATTCAGGTCATTGGAACCGCACGATGCTCTGAGACGGGCATTCCTGAGATTGGCCGGGCTCCTCCGAGGGATGAGCAGGAGCACTGGCAGCACGAACAGCCGCCGGCTCCAACCCAGCTTCCGTAGTCTCAGCCACAGCCACGCGGTCTGGACGGCCCTGACACCCGGACAGACACACTGAAAAGCCATTTGCCGCGCTTGGGAGGATAAACAAATCTGATCCCTACCTTTGTCGTTCAGAAGAGCCTTTGGATTTTACGGGTCAATCCGAGGGGCAAAAAGCAGGCACATCTGAGAAAGAGCTTCAGGAGCCGCGTTGGCTTCTCCTAAAGTGCAGCCCAGACCTGCCGCTCTGGCTCCCAGCACCATGTGCCCAGCCCTGAGCCGGTCAGCAAGGGCCGAAGTGAGGCTGCACCGTGTCAGGCAACTCGCAGTCTGATGGATGGGCCCACACTCCCCTCCTCACACAAACAGAAGAATCTGGCTGAGGTCAGCTCATGGTGGGGAAGGGATAAGAGAAAGAATGGAGGGCAGGTAGAGAGAGAGCAAGAGATGGATGGATTCTAATGTTGTTGTTCAGCTTGTAAGTCATGTTTGACTGTTTGCGATCCCAGAACTGCAGTACAACAGGTTTCCCTGCCTTTCACTATCTCCCGGTTTGCTCAAACTCATGTCCATTGAGTCAGTGATGCCAACCAACCATCTTGTCCTCTGTCACCCCCTTCTGCTGCTGTCCATCTTTCCCAGCATCAGAGTCTCTTCCAGTGAGTCAACTCTTTGCATCAGGTGGCCAAAGTATTGGAGCTTCAGCCTCAGCACCAGTCCTTCCAATGGATATTCAGGGTTGATGTCCTTTAGGCCAGTGAGAGTTTTCAAATTTCAATTCATTGAATCCTCCTAACTCAGCCTTCTAAGATGAGCCCTGCTCTCCTTAAAATGTGAACAATATTAGAACCCATCCCAAAAGATTGTCCTTACAATAAAATAGTAGCATGTAGTAGTGTCCTTACAATAAAATAGAATCTCAATAAAATAGTAGCAACAATGTACATAGAACAGTCTTAGCATGTATGAGTGCTCATCACTATATGTACTTATTATTATTACTTTTACCATTCCCATTTCACAGATGAGGAAATTGAGGCTTGGAGAGGTCATGGGATTAGCCTGAGGTCACATGAGCAGTGAGCAACAGCCAGTATCAAATATTAGGTCTCCTCCCCCTAACAGAGTCTTCCCTGCCTGTCTGTAAAAGTTCTGTTCTACATGAACCATGTAGTGTGAGGACCTTGCTTCCTCTAGTAAGACTCTGGGGCTGTGTGGTCCTGCTCTCGGGTACCTCGGCCATGAAGCACGGCCATCCTGTTACTGTTCTTCTGTGCCTCCCTCATGGAGCTTTCTGTACTTCACAGGGAGACCCAACCTCTCCAGTTCTCTGGAAATAGACAGTCCTGCTCTGGACATCTGTGTGTCTCAGGACAGTGCTCCAGGCCATTCCTGGGATGTCTTCAGTGGGAGATGCTACATCTCCTCCCCTGGAGGCCCTTTGCTTGTGGACGCAGGGTAGCCCTCACCTCCTAAAACCTTGGCCCTTGCTTAAGTGTTGAGCTTGCACCTGGCTGGACATCACTGAGAAGTCTAGCAGCTCTTACCCTCTTGCGAGGAGAACCTGCTCAGGCCCCTCATCACCCAGTCGCCTAAGCATTTGAAGCTGGTATTGACTCTGTTGTTGCTGCAAACAAATTACTGCAAATTTGTGGTTTAAAGAAACACAAGTTACTCTTAACAGTCCTGGAGGCCAGAAATCCAAGGTCAGCCTTACAGGCCAGGGCTGGTTCCCTCTGGAGGCTCCAGGGGAGAACCCATGCCTTGCATCTTCCAGTTTCTAGAGGCCACCTGCAGTTCTCAGCTCTGGGTAGCACCTCTCCAGCCTCTTCTTCCATCATCACATCTCCTCCAACTCTGACCCTCCTGCTTCCCTCTAACAATGACCCTTGTGATTATGTTAGACTCACATAGATAATCTAGAATAATCTCCCATCTCAGGATCCTTAACTTGATCACATCTGCAGAGTCCCTTTTAGTATGAAAAGGAAATTCTCAGGTTCTGAGGATTTGAACCGGGAGATAGCTGGGGACTATGATTTCTTCTATTACAACAGGTTCCTAGACCTTCTTCATTTATTCATTCAGCAGCTTGCACTGCACTCTAGCCAGGCCCAAGTACATTTCCATAACCTGGGAACATATGGGCCTGTTTCCTTGAGTGCCCTCATATTCCCTAGCTTCTTGGTGGTATGAATCCATCTTGTCTGGCTCCCTCCCTGGTGCCTAGCCCAGAACAGTTGCCAGTATTTGTTATATATTAGGTTTTCTCTTGAGCACTATCAATATGTGAATGGCATCCGTGCTTGCAACAACCCTATGAGTATCTGTGATGGACTCTCCACAGATGGGCACCTAGAAGTTTTTCACCTCACCTAAGTAGCATAGCTAGTGAGCGGAGGCCATGATTTGCCCCTGGGCAGCCTGACTCCTGCCTGAGTCCTAGCCCTACCGTTCTATCTCGTCTCCCAAAGAGCTGGTTTCAGCACATCCTTATTAAAAGAAGGGAGGGGAAGACACAGGGCCCAGCGCTGCTTGCTCAGGAAACTGAGGTCCTGAGTGTCATGAGTGGGCCTTTCATGAAAGAGAGACTGGAAGGAAGGGGTCTGGGCCTCCGGGAGAGGCTCTGCCAGACACACACTCCAGGGGCTTGGTAGCGAGTGGCTGGAGCTACAGGGACCGCCCTGATGGGTCAGACATATTGATTTCAAGGTTGTTCCCCGAGTCCTGGGTGCTCCACAAGGAGAAGAGATGTTATCTCAAGCCTAACACAGTTCCTGCGCAGAGTTGGTGCTTGATTAATAAATGTTGATTCATGAAATGATTTAGAGGTGTGCTGAATCCATATTTTGACCCCAGAGGCCAAATGTTATTGTTGTTCAGTCATTAAGTTATGTTTGACCCTTTGCAACCCCAGGGACTGCAGCACACCAGGCTTACCTGTTCTTCACTATCTCCTGGAGTTTGCTCAAACTCATGTCCATTGAGTAGGTGATGCCATCCAACCATCTCATCCTCTGTCATCCCCTTCTCCTCCTGCCTTCAATCTTTCTCAGCATCAGGGTCTTTTCCAACGAGTTGGCCCTTTGCATTAGTTGGCCCTTTGCATTAGGTGGCCAAAGTACTGGAGCTCCAGCTTCAGCAGCAGTCCTTCCATTGAATATTCAGGGCTGATTTCCTTTAGGATTGATTTGTTTGATCAAAAGGAGAATGCAGTGGCATCCCACTCCAGTACTCTTGCCTGGAAGATTCCATGGAAGGAGGAGGCTGGTGGGCTCCAGTCCATGGGGTCGCTGGGAGTCGGGCACAACTGGGCGACTTCACTTTCACTTTTCACTTTCATGCACTGGAGAGGGAAATGGCAACCCACTGCAGTGTTCTTGCTTGGAGAATCCCAGGGATGGAGGAGCCTGGTGGGCTGTGCAGAGAGTCTATGGGGTTGCACAGAGTCGGACACCACTGAGGTGACTTAGCAGTAGCAGCAGCCAGAGCCAAGTGTCAGGGCCGACTCTGACCATGGACTAAAATTTTAGATTATCTTAGTTTCTCTTTCCAGAAATCAAGGCCTGGGCAGAGGGCCCCTGGGAAATATGCTGTTCCATGGGACCATCCCTGGATGCAGGGGTGAAGACTGGGGCAATAAGGCAGAGAAGGAGGGCCATTCATTTTCTACCACTGAGGAACAAATGACCCCCAATTTAGCGGTTCAAAATGACAGAAACTGTTACTGCACACACTCTATAGGGGTCAGGAATCCCTGGGAGGTGTAAGTAGTTAGTTCTGGTCCAGGATCTCTTGCCGGCTCTCATGCTGTCAGCTGGGGCTCTGATTCCTGCAAGCCCACCCACGTGTCTGCTGTCAGGAGACTTCAGTTCCTCACCTCCTGCACCCTTCATGGGGCTGCTCACATGACATGGCAGCTGGCTTTCCCCAGAGTCAGTGATCTGAAAGAGAAAGATTGCATCTCAGTGTGCCTGGGTTGCCATGACAAAATCCCCCAGGCTGGGAAGCTTCTATAATAGATGAAGCTTACTTCTCACAGTTCTGGAAGCTAGAGGGTCCAGTCGAAGTGTCAGTGGGGGTGGTTTCCCCTGAGGCCTCTGTCCTTGCCTTGCAGATGGTCAGCTTCTTGCTGGGTCCCTGTGGCTTTTGCTGTGTGTGTGCAAGTTCTTATTTTATTCCTCTTCCTATAACGACACCAGTCCTCTTGGATTGGAGCCTACCCTAAGTGCCTCACTTAACTTTGTCACCTCTTGAAAGACCTTGTCTCCAGGTACAGTCATTGTCTGAGGAACTGGGGGTTAAGGCTTCCACATATGAATTGAGAGGACAGGGGCAGAAACAAAATTCAGTTGAAAACAGCGAGTGAAGCCAAGAAGGAGCCATAGTCTCTTATTCCCTAATCTTCTGAATGGCATTCCATTCTTCTGCTGAAATCTGTCCCCTGGAAGCAGGTACTGAGTCCTCCCACACTCAAGTAGATGGAATAAAACTGTTGAGGGGAGGCATACCAAAGACTTTGTCAACTCACCATGTGGAGGGACCTGGAGTCTCAAACAGAATGAGGTCAGAAAGAGGAAAAACAGATATCATATATTAATGCCTATATGTGGAATCTAGGAAAAATGGTACAGATGCACCTATTTGCAGGGCAGGAGATGCTGATGTAGAGAATGCACATGTGGAGACAGAGGGTGAAATGAATTGAGAAAGTAGGATTAACATATATGCACTATCACATGTGAAATAGCTAGCTAGCAGGAAGCTGCTGCATAGCACAGGGACCTCAGGGTAGTGCT
>SJYC01037780.1:0-41942 GCA_006408675.1 Madoqua kirkii
CCTCACCTGGATGGAGGCTCAAGAGGGAGGGGATATATGTATACACATGGCTGATCCACTTCCATTGTACAGCAGAAACTAACAACATTGTAAAGCAATTATATTCCAACAACAGCAAACAAAAAACGACCACAGAGGGAGAGCCAAGGGGAGCATGCGTTACTGAACTGGCCACGACTAAGTGCGGCTGGCTGTGGGGTTTTGTGGGACCATCCCGAGAACCACATGCACTGAGTCTCAGGACTCTCTGTGGTAGAGAAAAAGGGGAAGACTTTATCCAGCAGTGCCCATCATCCATTGGTCAGTGCCCTCTTTATGGGGCAGTGTCTCCCTTGGATTCCTCGTTACTCAAGCAAGGCATCCAGTGGACTCCCTTGCTGCCAACAGGGAAGCCCAGGCAGGAGTGGGGAGGCTTGTGTGTGGACCTGAGCCTAGGCACCATCAGGGGCCCCTGCAGGAAGCTGGGCACTTCTCAGAGCTGAGGCCACAGCATTACTAGAACAAGATGGGTGAGGTCAGAAGGGTCCGAAGGAGTACATAGTAGGCATCAGCATGAATCCGAAATTCGATCCACCATAAAATTGACTTATTAAAATTGTATTTAAAATGTTAACAACTGAATTTTATATTTTTTTGACATTGGAGTACTGACCCAATAATTTTTCAGCACCATCCTCTAGGCAGTCACCGTGGTGACTGTCTGAAACGCGGCCACCTGCAGCTGTCGAGGAGCAAGGCTCTTCCTGACTGGTGGTGCCAGTCGTGGAGCTGCTGGCATGGATCTTAGTGCCAGGTGAGGCTGGTTATTCTCCCCCCAGCCCTACTCTCTTGGCCCTACAGGAACTAACCACAGTGAAGCTGCTGCTGCCTCAAAGCTAAGGTGGACTTTTGTAAAGTCTGTTGTTGTTTTTTTTTAACAATTCGACCCACTAGAATAAAAATGAAGTTAGAGCATCCTGCATGATCCTCTTTTCTTCTCATTTTGTATATCTTTTGAATGGAAGTTGAAAAGAGTTTACCGGAGATGTCACGTCACATGTTTTGGAGTTTTTTTCTTCTTTGAAGAAGTAAATTTGCATTTCTACTTTTTATTTCATCCTCAGAAGAGGTGAAGTGGTCTTTATATTTGGGGGCAGGGGTTATTTTGTTCTTGGTTGTTCTGAGTTTCACTGCTGTGCGTGGATTTCTTTCTCCAATTATGGCCAGGGGGCTTACTCTCGGTCGCAGTGCACGGGCTTATTGTGGAGGCTCCACTGGTTTCCGAGCACAGGCTCTAGGTGCATGGGCATCAACACTTGCAGCATGTGGGCTCAGTAGTCGTGGCTCACAGGCCCTACAGCGGGGGCTTAGTAGTCATGGCACACGGGCTTAATCACCCCATGGCTTGTGGAATCTTCCTAGATCAGGGACTGAACCCTTTTCTGCTGTATCAGCAGGCATATTCTTACACAGTGTACCACCAAGGAAGTCCTGAGGTGAAGCATTCTGAACAAAACTTTTTCTCAGAAGACTTGTGGCCTAAATGGGAAATAAATATCAAAAAAGTCTATCTAATTCTTAAAGGGTATTTAAGTAGCCTTTACAATCACTAGCATACCAAATCTACAACCATTAGCATCCTAATCTAATCTCTATTATCTCTAAATTGTGTCATGTATTATTATTCAAACATTATAAACATTTGTTGGCTCAAACAGGCTATTAACTTGTTTTTAAAGTTATCTTGCTAACCCACTCCCTTTAAAATATCTATATGAGCATCACACTGTCTGTTTACTATTTGAAAAGCCTAATAATTATTTTATATTTTAAATTAATAGCTTTTAATGCCATCATTAGTTATTACAGTGTTTTGCAATAACAAGTATCCTCTTTGCTCCAAGAGACTAATAGAATTTCAATATGTCAAGAATATAAGAAGAATTTTCTCTTCAGGCTATATCTGCCTTGTGGTCCTGTCTTCAAAAATGCATCTTCAGGAATGAACGATAAATCAAGTGACACGGCTTGATCATATGACTGACTAGTCCACTGAGTAGACATGCTGTAACCTGCAAGGTCCAGGATCATAGATCACACAGACCCAGCCAAATGCCAGAGACCACGCAGAAGAGGCACTCAGCAATCGGCGATCTTCCAAAGTCAAAGCCAAGTGAACAGGGACTGAGGGCAGAAGCTGGCCGGCCAAAGGACTAGAGGCCCGTGTAAAAGTGTATTGATACGATCTCTTTGCCCTTCATTGCAAACTAAATTGTGAGCCTGATGACAGCCAGACTTGTGTGTAAATCAGTGCAGCATCTCCACCGCCTGGTACAGCACCTGCCTGTCACATAGTTGGTGAAATCAAACTGACTGTGCCCACCCCAGGATTCTTAGAGGTTAGCTATATCCCTCTGGCAGCACCAGCTTCACTCACCCTCCTAAACACACATCCTCAGGCTCCAGCTTCCGCTTCCAGGCCCTACCTCTATCTTCTGCTGAGCTGAGCTGGCCAAACCAGGCCATGGCCTTGTCCATCATGATTAACCCTTGGGGCCCAGACCTCTGACCTGTCCTGCCAGAGGTCCCAGCTCAGCAGCTGTCCCTTCACCAAGCAGCCTCATCAAAAGCAGAGGTAACTCTTGACATGATATCAGAAAGGTTTCATCATCTGAGTTTGCTGGAGAGATAGAACCAGGCTGAAGAGAGAGGAAGAGAGGTTAGAAAGAATTGATTCTCATGGTTATGGAAGCTGGAAGTCCCAACATATGCAAGCACTGGGCTGGAGACCCTGGAGAGTGAATGGTGTGCTATCAGTCCAAGCCCAAAACTCTGACATCCATAAGCACTGAAGATATAAATTTTAACCCGAGTCTAAAGAGACAGAGATCACTCCTTTCTCGGCCTTTTGTTTATTCACTTGATTGTGTGAGGCCCACCTACATCTGCTTGATTCCATCTACCTGTTCAAATGTTAATCTTATTCAGAAATACCCCCAGAAACATCCCCAGAATCATGTTTTACAAATAACTGAGCACCCTGTGGCTCAGTCTAGCAGATATACAATTAGCCATCCCAGGAGTCAAACTGCCTATGTAGATCTTGTTCCCAGGGAGGCTGGAAATCCTATAAAGTTCTGGCAGTGTAGGGAGAACATGAGTTTGGGTACCAGCTAAGACTGAGCTTGAACCCCTCTCTACCACTAAAAAGCTGTATGGTCTAAAACAAATGACAACCTCTCTACATCTCAGTTTCCTCATCTGTACAATGGGGCTAATCCCACCCATTTCACAGGGCTAATTTGAAGAGTCATTGAAAGAATCTATATTGAGGGCCTAGCTTTTCCTATCTCAGGAAATGCCTTCTCTCTCTCTCTTACCAAGCACATTTTTGTACTGGCCTCCTCTTCAAACTTTTTTGTCCCTGTTTGGTGAAATATCTTGCTTACATGCAGATTCTAGATGTCTTATCTTGTCTAGATGTCTTGTAAAGTCCTCATCCCCCAAGGGTTCTATCTAGGAGCTCCAGCATCCCTTCTGTAAGCTTCTACAGCACCTTATTAGTAACACAGAGCTCAGTACATACCTGTGTCTCAGTGTCTGTCATTTTGTCAGATCGTAAGTTCTATGATGGAGATCGCTAAAGACATGGAAGCACCTGAATGTTCATGGACAGATGAATGGGTAAAGAAGATGTGGTATATTTATACAAAGGAATGCTACTCAGCCATGAAAAAGAGTGAAATAATGCCATTTGGAGCAATATGAATGGGCCTAGAGATTATCATACCAAGTGAAGTCAGAGAGAGAGACAAATACCATATGATATCATTTGTATGTGGACAAAAATGAACTTATTTACAAAACAGAGAGAGATTCACAGTCATAGGAAACAAAGTTATGACTATCAAAGGAGAAAAGAGGAGGAGGAAGGATAAATTAATTTGGGATTAACAGATACACACAATTATATATAAAATAGATAAATAACAAACTACTATATAGCACAGGGAAATATAGTCAATATCTTGTAATAACCTATAATGGAAAATAATCTGAAAAGGAACATATATACTATATCACATATATATATATATATATATATATATACACACACACATATACATACACACATCTGAATTACTTCACTGTACACCTCAGTCATGTCCAATTCTTTGCGACCCCATGACTGTATCTTGCCAGGCTTCTCTGTCCATGGAATTCTCCAGGCAAGAATCCTGGAGTAGGTTGCCATTTCCTTCTCCAGGGGATCTTCCTGACCCAGGGATTGAATCCAGGACTCCTGCATTGCAGGTGGATTCTTTACCAATCTGAGCCTCCAAGGAAGCCCTTGGAACTAACATAATATTGTAATTTTTTGAAAAAAAAAAAAAAAAAAAAAAAATGGCATCACAAATGTCAACTACACTCAAATTGAACATGTACTTTATCCATGAAAATTAAGGAGGCAGCTTTATCTTAGATAATTCTGTCCTCTCTCCCTGATCCCAAAACATGTGCATGTAGGACTGTGAAGACTGAAGTCTGATTCTTGAAAGAGAATGATTTCTTTTTTAAATTATTTTATTTTTTATTGAAGGATAATTGCTTTACTGAATTTTGCTGTTTTCTGTCAAGCCTCAACATGAATCTTTTAATAAAAGAGAGTGCCTTCACCCTTAATCACAACATAGTTAAGGAATCCATACATCTCACAGGTCTGAGCACCGGCAGGAGGGACCGAATGAGTCATGCATCACAGAGTCAGGCTTCATGGGCTGCCCGAAGAGCTCACAGTCATCAGCTGGAATCAGTTGTCTTAAGGGCATCATGAGGGTGTACTAGAAAATCTGGGAGAGAGAAAGTTCTAGATACAAATCCTCATTGCCATGTTTTGTATCATTTTTGCAAGCAAGTTAAACTCTCTATTCCTCATGTGTTGTTCTTCTTCAGTCACTAAGTTGTTTCTGACTCTTTGCGACTCCATGGACTGCAGCACACCACGCTTCCCTGTCCATCACCATTTCCTGGAGCTTGCTCAAACTCATGTCTATCGAGTCAATGATGCCATCCAACCATCTCATCTTCTGTCATCCCCTTCTCCTCCTGCCTTCAATCTTTCCCAGCATCAGTGTCTTTTCCAGTGAGGCAGCTCTTAGCATCAGGTGGCCAAAGTATCAGCACTTCAGCTTTGACATTAGTTCTTCCAATGAACATTCAGGGTTGATTTCCTTCAGGATTGACAGGTTTGATCTCCTTGCAGTCCAAGGGACTCTCAAGAGTCTCCTCCATCACCACAGTTCAAAGGCATCAGTTTGTTGGTACTCAGCCTTTTCTATTGTCCAGCTCTCACATCCATACATGACTACTGGAAAGACAATAGCTTTGACTACATGGACCTTTGCCGGCAAAGCAATGTCTCTGCTATTTAATACACTGTCTAGATTTGTCATAGTTTTCCTTCCAAGGAGCAAACATCTTTTAATTTCATGGTTGCAGCTACCATCTGCAGTGATTTTGAAGCCCAGGAAAATAAAATCTGTCACTGTTTCCACTTTTCCCCCTTCTATTTGCTATGAAGTGACAGGATCAGATACCTTGATCTTCTTTTTTATGACACTGAGTTTCAAGCCAGCTTTTCCACTCTTCTCTTTCACTCTTATGAAGAGGCTCTTTAGTGCCTCTTCACTTTCTGCCTTTAGAGTGGAATCATTTACATATCTAAGGTTTTTGATGTTTTTCCTGGCAATCTTGATTCCAGCTTGTGATTCATCCAGCCCAGCATTTTGCACGATGTACTCTGCATAGATGTTAAATAAGCAAGGTGACAATATACAGTCTTGTACTCCTTTCCCAATTTTGAACCAGTCATTTGTTCCATATTCAGTTCTAAGACACATTTTTCGAGAGACAGATAAAATGGTCTGGTATTCTCATCTCTAAGAATTTTCCGCAATTGTTGTGATCCACAGTCATGTTTTTCTGGAACTCCCTTGCTTTCTCCATGATCTAACAAATGTTGGCAATTTGCCCCCTGGTCCTCTACCTCTTCAAAGCCCAGCTTGTACATCTGGAAGTTCACAATGTACATACTGCTGGAGCCTAGCTTGAAGGACATGGACATAGACAGTATGAAAAGGACCAGGAGAAGAGGCTCCTGCAGTGATGTGGAGGGAAGAAGATAATTATCTGATCATCTGGGTGGATATGGGGTTGTGTGCTTTACATGTTCTGGTTGAGCAGACATTACATTATAGCCATCTGAAAAATATACCATTTAAGGAGAGCACTGGAGAGGAACTTTGGAAGATAAATTAAATTCTTATTTAAAAAATAAAAAATAAACTCCTAATATTCAGTTATTTTAAAAGAATTTCCTGTGCACATGCAAAATGCCCAGCTTTTATTCTCTATTAAGACATACAGAATCTATTATTATGGGCCTGCTGTTTAACTTACCACCAAAGAGAGGAGGCCAAGATGACCAGATCTGAAGTTCAAGAATAGTTAAACACTATTCACAACATGTCCCAGTCTTAAAATGTTTTTTTTTTAATACTGAGTAGCATGGTTCACAAAGGATGTACCCTTTCTTCCAGAAATAGAGTGAGGATGTGAGAGTTGTTGAGATAACATTCCATAAGAGGCAAATGGCCCAGATAGTAAAGAATCTGCTTGCAATGTAGGAGACCTAGGTTTGATCCCTGGGTTGGAAAGATCCCCTGAAGAAGGGAATGGCAACCCACTCCAGTATTCTTGCTTGGAGAATTCCATGGACAGAGGAATCTGGTGGGTTACCATCCATGGGGTAGCAAAAAGTTGGACGCAACTGAGCAGCTAACACTTTCACTTTCAAGAGGCAAAGGAAACAGAATGGGATCCAAGGTCCACACCCTGACTTCTAAACCTAGTTCTGCCTTCTATTTGCTGCATGACCTTGGACAAGTTGCTCAACTGCTCTGGGCCCAAATATCTTTACCTTATTATCACTGCTAACCATACCTGACACTTTGCATGCATATCAGAGGGCAGAACTTTATGATTTTCTTTTCAGCAGGGGAGGCTGCTATTGAGTTGCCAGCTGCCTGTATCTCTAACAGGGAAGATAGAGAGTCATTTTCCAGAAAACTGTTTTATTCTTGGAAGAATTCTTCAAAGGCCTTTTGGTTATGTGGATGTAGGATGAGGAGAGCCCCACTGCTCTGGAGGAAGGGCTCAATAGGACAGTTTCTTGGCCTGGAAAAAGCCATTCCTTCCCAGCCTCTTCCAATTTTGTATAAGGGCAAAGGAGACCATGGGAGGAGAAGGTTGGAGGGGCTGGCTCTTTCTCTTTGTAGGTTCCACTGCAAGAACCTCTCTGATGGATGGAGGAAACTCGACTGAGGCCAGCTGGCAGGAAAAGATCCTCCCAGGGGCCTGGGAAGGGGAAAGATGCACATGTTTATTATTATCACAGAGTAAACATCAATAATCACTAACATTTGAACTGCTTTACAGTTACAAGGCATTGTCACATATATTAATATCATCTTCACAATACCATCATCTGACCTGAATTTTCATAATGAAGAGCCCATGTGTCCCCCACCCTATACACCTAAAAATGATTTCTCTGGGATTCTATCCAAGACATGCCCTAGTGGGCGTCTAGAATCTGTGATCTCAGATTCTTGAATACCAGCCTCTCCAACCTACATCTTTCCCTTAAATCCTTTTTCCTCACCTGTTTATTACCAAAAACACTCATTCTCTCCCCTAGCTATAATTCTTCCTGAGTCCTTTTAGTTCAATTTACAGCTCACTTTTCCCCTAGCTTTTCATGCCCTGTTCTAACTCTTGGCTGCTACATTCTTTTCTTCTCTTTAGCTTGAGAATTGCATATTCACATCCTTCTGGGTCCCCCTCTACCAACTCACCTTGGCCCACAAAACCTATTCTTGGTACACTGACCCATAAGCAGTTGTTGACAACTTTATGGACAGAACCTGGACAGTTAATGCCATCTGACCAATGAAGACTGCCCAGATACACACAACCAACCAGATTGTGTCAAACCAATGTGAAGCCTGGCTCTCAGACCTTTTCTATACATGTATCTGCTCTTTCCCTCCCACGAGTTCCTCTTTCACCTCTAAGTCGTTTAGCAACACATTCAGCTGTGTGATGCATCCATTAAATCACAGAATATTTCACTGGGTAGAACAGAGTTTCATCACGTTCATATCTCTTGGGGTGATACCCCACCCAGCCCCACCACTATGGCCAGAGTGGTTCTTTTAGGGAGAGCAGGAAGCAGCAGTAGGCCATTCATCCTAACCCGAATCAAAAGTTAGACCAAGGAAACATGGTTGCAGAAGGGACAGTGAGTGGCTTGCCCAAAAGAAATGGCCTCGAGGGGCAAGAATCTGCCAAACAACTGACCAGTGAAATATAAATTGGCAATAAGGCCCAGTCCTCATTTCAAAGGGGAAATTAAAACCAGGCTTTCTGGGAGGGCAGGCCCTCATCAGAAGGGAGGGGATGCCTGTAACCAAGGCAACATGTAAACACCAACTTTTCCTTTCTCTTCTTTTCCTCCCTAGTGGCCAACTTCCAAACAGTCCTCCTACACTTGTAAATCTCAGAGAGAGGTGACAAGAGAGGATGAAGACATCTTATCATTCCCTGAGAAAATCCAAAAGACTTAGGTGAAAAAGAACAAAGGATAAAGAAAAATCACTATAGTTGAGTATATCAACAGAGAGATTCCATAATAAATATAGGAAGACATGTAAGTCTTCCCAGACTGAGGTCATAAAGATTCTTCTAGAAGGATTAGACATTCAAGATTAAGTTATGTAAAAATACTTAGTCAACAGTCTCTTACATGGAAATAGAGTGCTGCTGTGTGTTTTCCATACATTACTGTCTTGTGAGGTAGATCTCATTGTCTCAATTGGCAGGGGGAGAAAATAGCCCCAGGCCATGTGAGTAACTTGTCCAAGGTCTACAGCATGGCCCAGAACCTCAAGTGGAAAGTCCTCAGTCATAAACAAATGAACATAGCTCAGTTCAGAGCTGACTGTGGATGGAATTGATTGTGGAGTTCAGTTTCTTGCTGTTTTGCTCCATCTTGTGCTGTGCTCAGTGGCTCAGTCGTGTCTTACTCTTTGTGAGCCCATGGACTGTAGCCCACCAGGCTCCTCTGTCCATGGGGATTCCTCCAGGCAAGAATACTAGAGTGAGTTGCCATACCCTCTTCCAAGAGATCTTCACAACCCAGGGATCAAACTCAGGTCTCCTGCATTGCAGGCAGAGCCTTACAATCTGAGCCAGCAGGGAAGCCATCCCAGTGGTACTGAATTCCTAAAGGAGCTTCACTCTTTCATTCATCAATTCAGGGAATCCTCAGTGAGACCTCACTCTATGCCAGGCCCTGGGTTAAGTGCTAAACCCAGCAGTGAGGGAGACCTGTGCCCCTTGGAGCTCATACCCAAATGGTGGGGATAAGGGTGGGAATAGATATAGATGGCAAGAAGAAAGAGGTCAGCAAGACAATCTCAAGTTGTTATAAATGCTCTCAAGAGAACACATAGGTGTTCAGGTGTCAGAGAGAAACTAAGCAAAGATGTATGTACATATGGAGCTCTCTAGGAGACTCTGAAGAGCTGTTGGTGAATATCATGGCTAGACATAAACATACATAGCATACCATCCTATCACCCAATAGTTCTTTTTAAAAAAGTATTCATTTATTTATTAAGGGCCTTCCTTGGCTCAGTGGTAAAAATCTGCCTGCCACAAAGCAGGAGATGCAGGTTCGATCCCTGAATTGAAAAATCCCCTGGAGAAGGAAATGGCAACCCACTCTAGGATTTTTGCCCAGGAAATCCCAAGGACATAGGAGCCTGGCTGTCTGTAGTCGGTGGGGGTCACAAAGAGTTGGACATGACTTAGCTACTGAACACATACACACATTTATTTGTTTGGCTTTGTCCAGTCTTATTTGTGGCACTCAGGAACTTTCATTGTGTCATGAAGTATCTTTCATCATGGTGTGCAGGTTCTGGAGTGTGTGGGCCTCAGTAGTTGTGATACATGGGCTTCGTTGTTCCACAGCATGTGGGATTTTAGTGCCCTACTAGGGATTGAACCCACTTACCGTGCATTGCAAGGCAGATTCTTAACCACTAGACTACCGGGAAGTCCTACCCAACAATTCTAATATCTACAAGCCTCAATTTAAGGACACTTTTAGAGAGCTCAAATTACTGTTAAAATACTGTTTGGGTGGAAATTTTTAATAACTACTGTGCACTTTAGTGCTTTATAAAGCACTTGAGTGAGGTCCAGAGGGCTCTCAGCTCTACACTCAAGGGTCCCACTAAATTATGACTTTTGTCATTTCCTTTTGTCTGTCAATGGCCATTCTTAGTCAGGCAATATCAGCAGAGCTAGCTTCATATTTCTAATCAGTTCTGAGCTATGACCTGGGAGGAACTTACTTCTGATACATTAAAGTCAATGGCCTTTGGTAAAACTGTTTTCAGTTACTCCTGAGATGACAAAGGAGGTCAAGCTGGCGAAGGAGCAGAAGGAACAATTCTTTCTTGCGCAAATTACTTAAGAGCATACAAGTAGTTAATAACAGAATTAGAGGAGAATATGGCATCTCAACCAAATTCAGCGCTCATTCTAATCTAGGCCACAGGAATCTGTGGAGCCCCAGTGCTGTCAGCCATAAAAAGAAGAATTAACTAAATGACCTGAGGTTTTTTTCTGGCTTTAAAACTCTCTGATGGAGGATTTTACTTCCAGCCAAGATGGAGTAAGAAGAACTTAGTAGATTCACCCTCCAATCAAGACAACTGAAATCACTGACAAAATATATGAAACGATGCTTTTGAAGATAGTGGGCAGCAAGTGATGAAGACTAGATGGAAAGTCAATGATTTTCCTAGTGTCTGTCTTGAAAGAGCTCCCAGGCCATGGAGTAGGGAAGGGAAACCCGGGTAACACCCAGTGAATTTCCTGAGTTGACATAGAGCTGAGAATCCGGGAAGACAGAGGGAGCTAGGACAGGGTAGAGTTCTTCACGAGAGATAGATGCACAGAAAGAGAACTCCAGAGATCTGCAGGGGACTCTCCTTAAGCGTTCAGCAGACATCTGATCGGTGGAGGCAGGTGAGAAGACTGAATCCAAGAAAAGAGCAACCCAAAAGGATGACAGGGAACAGCATACGGCATTCACACAGACAGGGAAGGGTCGAACTGGGACACTTCGCACACCACAGGGCACCGGGTGGAACGCTTGAAAAGGTCTTGCCTCTTCAAGCAGGAAGCACCAGACTAAGTGTTGCCCTGGTCCCATTTCATGGGCTTAAAAGGAAGATCTAAAAGGATCAGACTGTTTCCAAGTAACTTAACTATGTCTCAGAAGGAAGTTCAAGAACATTTATAGGAACCCAAAAATAGCCAGCAACCAGGAAGGTAAAATTCACAATATTTGGCATCTAATCAAAGATTTGCAGGCTTGCAGAGGGAGAAATATTTGACACATAATAAGAATAATTAACAAATTGACCAAACCCTAGAACTGACACTGATCTAGAATTAGCAAATAAGAACATAAAAGTTATTATAACTACACCCCATCATTGTTGTTGCTTAGTTTCTTAAGTCATGTTCAGCTCTTTGTGACCCCTTGGACTGCAGAATGCCAGGCTTATATAACTATTTTCTACAGTTAAGTAGAGGCATGGAAGGCAGAAAAAAAGACCAAGGGGTACACATTTTCAGTTATAAGATGAGTAATTTCTGCCATTTAGAAGGCTAGGGAGAATTAGGACAGAAAAATCATTTAAAGAAATAATTCTCAAGTTTTTTAAATTTCTTGAAAACTATAAATCCACAGAGCCAACTTCAATTAATTCCAAATATGAAAAAATACATCAAAGTATATCATAATCAAATTTCTCAAAACCACTAAAAAAAAAAAGATAAAATATATGAAGTAGCCAGAGGAACAACCACCAGGGATTAATTTCCAAAATATAGAAACAGCTCATACAATTCAGTATCAAAAACACAAATCCAATCAAAAATGGGCAAAAGACCTAAATAAGCATTTCTCTAAGAAGATATGCAAAAAAAAAAAAAAAACTACAGGCACATGAAAAGTCACTCAACACTGCTAATTATTCAGTTCAGTCATGTCCAACTCTTTGTAACCCCATGAATCACAGCATGCCAGGCCTCCTTGTCCATCACCAACTCCTGAAGTTCACTCAGACTCACGACCATCAAGTCAGTGATGCCATCCAGCCATCTCATCCTCGGTTGTCCCCTTCTCCTCCTGCCCCCAATCCCTCCCAGCATCAGAGTCTTTTCCAATGAGTCAACTCTTCGCATGAGGTGGCCAAAGTACTGGAGTTTCAGCATTAGCATCATTCCCTCCAAAGAAATCCCAGGGCTGATCTCCTTCAGAATGGATTGGTTGGATCTCCTTGCAGTCCAAGGGACTCTCAAGAGTCTTCTCCAACACCATGGTTCAAAAGCATCAATTCTTCGGCGCTCAGCTTTCTTCACAGTCCAACTCTCACATCCATACACAACCACTGGAAAAACCATCGCCTTAATTATTAGAGAAATGCAAAAGAAAACCACAACAAAGTACCACAGCACATGGGTCAGAATGACCATCATCAAAAAGTCTACAAATAACAAATGCTAGAGCGGGCAGGGAGAAAAGGAAACCCTTCCATATTCTTAGTGGGAAAGTAAATTAATGCAGTTACTATGCAAAATAGTATGGAGTTTCCTTAAAAAACTAAAAATAGAGCTACCATATGATCTAGCAATCCCACTCTCAAGCATATATCCCCAAAAGAAGAAAATGCTAACTTGAAAAGATAGATGCATTGCAGAGTTTATAGCAACACTGTTTACAGTAGCCAATACACAGAAACAACCTAAATGCCCATCAACAGATGACTGACTTAAGAAGACATTATGTATGTATGGGCCTGCCATATGCTGGGTAAAAGAAACATGTTACAAAAGATCATATATTATATGATTCACTTGTATTAAATATCCAGAATAAGCAACTATACAGCAATAAAAAGTAGAATACTTGTTGTCTAGGGCTGAGAGGGTCAAGGTTGGCGAGAGTGCGGGGGCGGAGTCAGAGTGACTGCTAATAACTACAGTTTCTTTTCTATGGGTGAAAAAAATATGAAATTAGATTATGGCTATGGCTGCACAACTCTGTGACTATGCTGAACACTGTTAGATGATGCCCTCTATCTGAGTGAAGTGTGTGGTTTATGAATAACATCTCAAGAAAGATGTTTTTAAAAGGTAAAATAAAAACTTTTGGGGATATATAAAAGATGAAAGAATTCATCACCAACAGAGCTAAACTCTAAGAAGTGTTAAAGGGAGTTCTTCAGATGAAAGAAAAATGATACCAGATGGAAATGTGGATGTACACAAAGGAATGAAGAGCATTGGAAATGGTAACTACGCAGTAATACATTGTGAAGACTTTCCCATGTCAATAGCTTCCAACTGAATATTTACCACCCGCGTGGTTTTCCATCCTAAGGATCCACCATCATTCTTTAAAGCTGGTGAAATGAGAGGTCTAGGTCCAACACATAGGTGAGGAGTTGATCTTCTATATGTGGAAAGATATTTTTTTCCCCATTGCAACAGAAAAGTAGGATATGTGCAGATACTGGTAGATTACAAGGAAATTTTTTCCTTCTTTTTTTTTGAATCATAAGGTAAGAGGGACCATAAGATGGTAAAAACAGAAAGTATAACTTTCTAACTACAGTCAGGTTCAAAATAAAAATGGCAACAGCTTGCAAGAATTTTTATGGGTAAGCATAACCTGGAGATTTAGAATCACAAATAAACTAAAAAGTATCCTGCTCAAGATGATAAATAGAATTGAATTTGGATGTAAGCAGTTACTTAGAACAATCCCAGTGGGTAAAACATCTAATTGCACTTAGATATCAGCATGTCTTTTGGAGAAGGCAATGGCACCCCACTCCAGTACTCTTGCCCGGAAAATCCCAGGATGGAGGAGCCTGGTGGGCTGCAGTCCATGGGGTCAGGAAGAGTCGAACATGACTGAGCGACTTCACTTTCACTTTTCACTTTCATGCATTGGAGAAGGAAAAGGCAACCCACTCCAGTACTCTTGCCTGGAAAATCCCATGGACGGAAGAGCCTGATGGGCTGCAGTCCATGGGGTCGCACAGAGTTGGACATGACTGAAGCAACTTAGCAGCAGTGTGTCTTTAATTGGAAAAGCCTGCAGGCACCACCTTAATCATCTGATCAAGGTCAGTATCACCAGTCTATAGGACATATTGACATCTTTATACCATCTGAAATGATGCAGTAAGAAAGGCACGTTACTTCTGTGAGATTCTCACCAAAATGAATATTTTCAGTCTAATTATGAGAGAATATCAAGCACAAATTGAGAAAATATCAACACAAATTGAGAGACAGTCTAAAAAATAATCGATCAGTAGTCTTCAAAGGGGTCAAGTCATGGAAGGTAAGGGAAAACTGAGGATCTGTCATAGACTAGAGGAGACAAATGAGACGTGATAACTAAATGCCATATGTTTCCTGGATGCAATCCTAAAAGAGAGTACTGGGAAAATTGGTCAAATTTGAGTTAGATCTATATTTTAGTTAATGACTTCAGTATTAATTTCCTGGTTTTGATTATTGTGCTATGGACTTCAGGTGTTAACCTCATGGGAAGTTTAATGAAGGGTAGGCAGGAACTACACTACTTTTAAACTTTTGTATAAATAAAAAATAATTGCTACATAGACAATTTCTTAAAGCCGTATTATTTATCAGATAATATGATGGCCAGCAACCTCAACCATCTAGAACTGCATTAGAGTTCTAAAATGAAATTAAAGAGCCTACAAACACAAGAAAATGAGTTATCACCAAGCCCAGGCAATGATAATACCTCCATTCCAGGTTATTGCAAGACCCAAACCATATTCTGGTTGTAACATGCCGAAGATTTCCTAAGATCTGTTCTCAATAACAGGTGGATTATCCTCTGTTACACAGGTACCCCTCGCCCAAAAGGCACTAAGTTCACAGTGCATCAGGAAGCAAAAACTTAGGTTTTTTTCTTGTCTTCTTCCTTATTTGCTCTTTCAAGTATTTATTGAGCCTTACTAACAACTTGTTCAGTCGTTCAGTCATGTCCAACTTTGTGACCCCATGGACTGCAGCATGCCAGGCTTCCCTGTCTTTCACCATCTCCTGCTCAAACTCACATCCATTGAATTGGTGATGCCATCCAGCCATCTTGTCCCCTGTTGAATCTTTCTCTTCTTGCCTTCAATGAGTGTAGTTGTACTAACAGCTATACTCCACACAACCACCTTTTGTGAGTTTGCAGAAAGTTTTCATTCTTAAAAATTTTTTTAATATTTTATTTATTTATGATTTGGTTGCATCAGGTCTCAGTTTCAGCTCTTGGGATCTCCATTGCACTATGTGGGATAATTGCAGCACACTGATTCTCTAGTTGTGGCTCACAGGCTTAGTTGTTCCATGTATGTGGGACCTTTGTTCCCTGACCAGGAGTTGAACTCACATCCCCTGCATTGCAAGGCAGATTCTTAACCACTGGAACACCAGGAAGTTTTCATTCTTGTTCTTCTAAACCAAGACTCAGCAAGCTTTATCTATAAAGGGTCACAGAGTAAATATTTTAGGACTTGCAGGCCAAAAGCTCTCTGTCTTAACTGGTTCTGCCTTTGTGGCCTAAAAGCAGCCATATAAAACACATAAATAAGTGGGAATAGCTGTGCTGCAATTAAGTTTAATTTTTGAAAAAAAAAAAAAAAGATGGTGAACCAGCATTGGCCTATGCATTGTAGTTTGCCATCTTCTGTCCTTAAAATTCAGGAAATACATGAATATTCCCACCAGCCTAACATGGAGAAGGTAATCTCACCCAAAACTCTAAAATGAACTTCACCAAAATAAAACAAAACTCCAAATTACTTTAGTTTTCAAATGGATAAGGAAAATGGGCTTCAGAATTTCACATTTTCAGTTGAATATTTGCCTTTAAAAGTTTCTTTTTACATTTAAAAATATTTAAGATGACTTTGGCTGTCAAGCAAAAGCAGGCATGCAAACAGGGGTTAGCCTCTGGAGGCCTCCCTGACCCTTGACCCTTTGGGGGGTTGCAATTCAGCATCTGTGACTGTGCTTTGTTCTTAGATATTATGCTTTAAATGCAGTTCAGTGAAGCCACAATTACAGATTCCAAATACACATCCTCATCATTGCCTTTGAAAGGGGGTGTTTTAGTGAGTGTGGAATGGCTCTGGACGTGAACAGAGAAAGTAGCAAATAGCAGTCTGGTATCTAGTGGCCTTTGCTCTGGGGAGGAAAGGCATTTCTGAAATCTGCCTGGATGACACAACTTGGCCTGAGTTACCTGCCCAGAAAGAGTCAGAAATGGTCTCGCCTCAGAACACAATGGGGCCACTGTCTGCTGCCCGAGTTGTAATGCTTAAGGTGGACCCCTCAGCCATTTCTCTGAAGCTCAGCTTCCCTCAAGCAGGGCACTTGCAGCACAACTGAGAGTGGATGCCCCTCTTTTAATAGGAGAATCAACTCTCACTACAGTGTAGAAAAGTAATGTAATTTTCCTAAGTATCTACTTCCAAGGTGTATTCTAAGGCCCCATTAGGGGGCCCCATTCTGTTTGCAGAATTACAACTAAAAACCATATGCTGCAAAGAAATGGGAAGCTTTTCTCAGGTTAAAAATACAGCATTAAATAAATATCCACTTTATAGTTTGCAAAATCAAAAAACCCCTACCCACATGTTGAATATTATTTTAGGTCTGGGAGATGGCAAGCCACTCCAGGACTATTGCCTGGAGAATCCCATGGACAGAGAAGCCTGGTGGGCTACAGTCCATGGGGTCACAAAGAGTCAGACAGGACTAAATCAACTTAGCACATGTGTCTAACAAACACACACACACACACACACACACACACACACACACACATACTGGACATTATACCCAAAGAAGGTTTTGGACTAGCATTTCCCAAAGTAAGCTGCCTTGCAAGAGTTTAGTAATTCCATGGCAAATTGGTTAAGGATATATTTGACTGCATTTCACAAAAAGGCAACTATTGATAGCTTGAATAAATGGAATTTTATCTTTATTTCATATGACAAGAATTGAAATGTTACAGACAAACCAGGGCAATGTGCTTCAGTTTAGGAATGTGACTCTAGATCCAGGACCCTTCTGTTTTTCCTCTGAGCTACACTTAGTCTGTTGGCATCTCACCTCTAGGTGACAATTAAGCTGCTGAAGCTCCAGACATCATATCCATATTCAAAGCAGGAAGAAGAGGGAGACGAATAAAAATTTCCTGAAATGGATTTTTCCTTTTCTCAATCAAGGCAAAACTAACTTGGAGGCTTTCAACACCCCTAAAACTTTCACACAGATTTTCTTCTGCATTCTGTTGGACATTTATGAGCCCTATGACTATCCTTAGAAGTAAAGAAACTGGGAGAGTAAGAATGTTGGCTTTCTAACCACTATAATAGAGAGTGGCAAGAAAGAAGGGCGTGGATAGATAATTGGATTAGTGAACCCAATTAGTCTACCACAGCACATTATTTGTATTTTTATATTTCTATTTTTTGTGTTTTCCCATATGTCAGTAATAAAAGTATTTATTTTACTATTTAAAAAGAATAATTTTAAAATATTAGTGTTGTGATAACTGCATTGCTATTGAAGTCCATAAAAATGTTGACTTCTAACTCAATAAAAATTCTGTTTAAATAAATGTCATTGATTTATAACTGCTCTTCCAATATATGCTCTATAGTAGAAATTGGCAAGTGGCTTCCCTTATGGTTCAGTGGTAAAGAATCCGTCTGCCAATGTAGGAGATATAGGTTTGGTCCATGGATTGGGAAGATCCCTTGGAGAAGGAAATGGCAACCTACTCCAGTATTCTTGCCTGGAGAATCCCATGAGGACCTGGCAGGCTACAGTCCATAGAGCTGCAAAGAGTCGGATAACTAAGAGATGTACACGGAAGTTGGCAAATGAGGACCACAGGACCAATCAGGCCACCATCTGTTATAAATAAAGTTTTATTGGAACATAGACACACTCATTCATTTACTGTTGTCTGTGGCTGCTTTTGTGCTACTACATCAGAGTTGAATAGTGGCAAACAGTGCAAAGACCATGTTACATCTGCACCTAAAATATTTGCTGTCTGGCCTTATAGGAAAAAATGGCCAGCCCCTGACTGATAGATTATGCCCTAAAAGAAGCTAGTTCATCCTGCACAATCTCAGATTCTTCCTGAGGCTATTCAGGAGCCTCAGGAGACTGACTGAAGTATTTTTAATAAAAACAATAGCCCCCACCAAGGACCTCGTGACACCAACTTTGCCACCTACAGAGACAGATATGGCCCTGGTGTCTTCTGCACTGGGCCACAGGTTCGCCTTTCTTGCTAGCTTCCCACTGAAAGTAAGATGTTGTGTATAAATCAGATACTTGGAGAAGAGGATTATTTAGGAAAAATATTGATTTTCTTACATATGATTTTTCAAAACACCAAGCAATGAACCCACTGGCTTCGGGATCACCTTCATAGCTGAACCAACATAAGTTGCCTTGCTAT
Source organism: Madoqua kirkii (assembly GCA_006408675.1). Lineage (NCBI taxonomy): Eukaryota > Metazoa > Chordata > Mammalia > Artiodactyla > Bovidae > Madoqua > Madoqua kirkii. The sequence goes on from SJYC01037780.1 coordinate 18,710, forward strand.
TATGGACTTTGCAAACAAAAACTTTTTCAGAGAAAATAATAAACCTTGTCTAAACCATGGCAAATAGGACATAGGACATGCTCTACAGAGAGTTCATTGGAAACTGATTCTGTCTCCCTCCATCTCCTTTAAGAGCAGGAGCCATACACCCCTCTTGTAATTTATCCTGACAAGTCTCTGGGGCCACCTTTCCTAACGGAACAGTTAATCTCTCTGATATTAACTGTGGCTGATATCAAGTTCTGGCTTTGGATAAAAATCCAACACACTTGGATATGAATCTCTAGAACACTGAGCTGCCCTTGCCAGTCTTGGAAGGTAAAGCCCAGGAGAGACCCAGATGCCCTGTCCTCCCTCCTGCCCTAGTTTCTGAGCTACTGACCACATGGCACACTTTGCAATGGGTCAGCAGTTGTGGCCAGCTTGGCCTGCGGTGCTGCTAATTATATAAGCTATACTTACCTAGAAAGTATGGGTAGTTTCTTATGAATCTGGCTACTATGATTACAAATTTAATTCCTAAAAGTAAGCCCCAAATGTGGGTTCCTCTCTTTTTTAACCCTAGCCCCTATACTTGCCCTGCTGCTGCTGCTGCTAAGTCGCTTCAGTCATGTCCAACTCTGTGAGACCCCATAGATGGAAGCCCACCAGGCTCCCCCATCCCCGGGATTCTCCAGGCAAGAACACTGGAGTGGGTTGCCATTTCCTTCTCCAATGCATGAAAGTGAAAAGTGAAAGGGAAGTCGCTCAGTTGTGTCCGATTCTTAGCGACCCCATGGACTGCAGCCCACCAGGCTCCTCCATCCATGGGATTTGCCAGGCAAGAGTCCTGGAGTGGGGTGCCATTGCCTAAAGCAACTCAAATGCCTACAGAACAACAGATATTTGATGGAAGAAGAAAGCAAATCTTTTTGTTGTTGTTGTTCACCTTCTTTGGGCTTTATGTACAGTAGCTCATGTCCTGTTGTCTGACTGAAAGCTCTGTTGTCTGGTTGACAGTCTCTAACCAAGTGAGCTTGGTTGATGAGGAAATTGAGAGATCCAGTGACTTGTTCAGGGTTCCAGAGATAAGTGACTAAGCCAGGCTCGACGACAAGCCTGTCCTGCTCCAAAAGCGACCGTGGGATCGTTAGATGACAAACCTAAAGACCTAGAGCCAATCTGTGAACCATCCATCTCTTGAGCCCTGGGTCTTTTAGCCAGCCTGGTCTGCCCAGGCCCAGGCCCAAAAGGCAGTTATCCTGGATTCATTAAAGGGAGTTGAGAGTCCAAGAGTGCAAAGCTCCAGAAGCTGGAGCAAGTCGGGAATACCTTAAGACAATTCAGAACCCAGATCTCAGCACTTCCAAAGCTCTGCTCTGTACCTCAATCCTGCCTTCCCAATAAGCCCTGATACATCCAGTTTCTTTTTTCTCAACAACTTAACAATTACTTACTAAGCTAATAATTATGTTGCATGTTGTCTGTTAAGTCGCTTCAGTTGTGTCTAACTCTTTACAACTCAATGGGCCATAGCCGACCAGGCTCCTCTGTCCATGAGAATTCTCCAGGCAAGTATACTGGAGTGGGTTGCCATGCCCTCCTCCAGGGGATCTTCCCGGCCCAGAGATCTAACCCACATTTGTCTCCCGCATTGACAGATTGGTTCTTTACGACTAGCTCCACCTGAAGCCCTATGCTGATCAAGTAGCAACTCAACTGACCTGGAGCAGACACTGTCAGCTCTACACCCAGTTTCTTTCAGATCTGTTTTATGCTGGTTTTGTACATTTATTATCGGTTTCTGTGTGCTTTACCTCTAACTGCTTTTATTTACGACTTTCTACAAGGAAATAGTCTTGAACCATTGAGCCAATGTCCCTATGTACAGACAGCTAGTTCCCAGGGGGTTAAATCCTCTGAAGGCAGGCTCTCTAGCCATTGGCTGATGGGCTGGGATAGGAAAGCCCAGCTCCCTTGCCTCCAGGTGGGGTCAACTCTCAAGCTGTCGTTTCTACTCCGGAATTCTCTGAGGTTTCAGACTGAGATTAGAACTTTGCCTGAAACCATCCCCTTGATCAACTGCTACTTTCCTCGGTCCTTTTCCTGCTGCTTCTAGGAGCACACTCAAGAAATTACTCGTGCACAAGTTGTCATGCTTCTGGGTCTGGTTCTGGGGAACCTGTCCTGAAACAGCAGCAGATTAAAATTACTCCTTGCAGTTTTGCATCTTTCAGCAGTACAACCTTCCTGCCCTCATCAGTCTCACAATAGCAATCATCCTGAGCCTCCTCTTATGTTCCTGACCTGCTCCAGCCTCTCCTCTTTTCTCTTCTGATTCTCTACCTTTAGACCTAACTTTTCTTGATGATTATTAAAAGCTTAATGGTCACATAGGAAACAAACAAAAAAGCCAGAATCCAAACTAGGTTTGTCTGATTCCAAGTTCATGCTATTAGCCACGGATGCCTACCACTGAAGTTCTGCCTTTGTAACTGATCTCTGGGATCCTGATTCTAGAATATCTTCCAAAGACTCTAATGTGAATTTTCCTCATAGAACTTTTAGGAGCTTCCGTGGTGGTCAGTGGTAAAGAATCTGCTTGCAGTGCAGGAGATTCAGTTTCAATCCCTGTGTCTGAAAGATCCCCTGGAGAAGGAAATGGCAACCCACTCCAGTACTCTTGCCTGGAGAATTCCAAGGACAGGGGAGCCTGGTGGGCTACAGTCCATGGGGTCTCAAAAGTCGGAAACAACTTAGCGACTAAACCACTGCCACCCATAGAATTTTTGCAGTTCAAATTCCCTCAAGCCTTTCTATCTGACCATTGAGCATCTAATATCTGACTTATTCAATGTCCCCAAAGGAAAGATGATACTTTGAGCTTTATTTGTTCATGTTCACAGTCTAGAAAATATTTATTGAATGCATTCTCTATACTGGGCTGTATTTGAAACACTATGATTGTTGGATTAGGGAAGGAAGGGAAGGACATTAAAGACTCTCACTCTCTTTTCTGGTTTTAATTTTCTTTAATGCCTTTTCCCAAACTCCACCAAAAGCTAAAAACAATATAACACAATAACAATGGGCTTTGGAAGGGGAAAAAAAAAAGAACCTGAATGCTCAAGTACTCCAAGCAAAATACTAGCTCTGTGAAATTGAGTAGATCCATGGAAGGTGACTCAAATGGTGGTCTCAACCTGGACACATCCAGGGGATATTTGCCAATGTCTGGGACATCTGTCAGAACTAGGGAGTGGGGTTCTAGCCAGAGAAGTAGCTAAGCAGCTTGAAATGCAAAGGACAGCATCCCATTAAAAAAAAAAAAGACTCCAAATTATCAATAGTGTTGAGATCAAGAAACCCTGATTTATAGTAATAGTTCCAAACTCACAAGGCAGTCATAGAAACAAATGAACAACTGGCTGGCTCCCACTAAGTTCGAGTTCCCCGCTTTCTTGCCCTTCCTCTCTCCTCTGTAGCATAGAATATGAACACATTCTCAGGTCTGGGACTTTGCTGGGAAATATGAGTCCTGGCCTAACCCTACCCTTTCCACCCCGACCCCATCCCAGGAGAATGGCTCAAATTCACAAGGCAGCTCTTCTCACTTCAAAGGAGATACTCTGCTCTCCGCAGTGACAGAGATTAAATAGGTGCTCATCATCCTAGCACATGTTGAGAAACAAGCCCTTTCTTGTGTTCCTAAGATGGAAGCCACAGAGAGATCACATGGCAAGTGTAATGGCAACCAGATTCCATCCTGGGCTTCACTCTAAACAGCCAGACTGCAGACATACATCTGCCTACCTGAACAGCAGCAGGTCTAAGCCCAGGTAGACCTCTGGGACTGATTCCACTTTACTCTTTCCTAAAGCCACAGCATTCTTGACAAATTTCACATTCATTTGCATCATTAATTCAAATTTGCCCAGACTAGGAAGTTATGGCCATGAATTTAGTCATTCTTGATTAGAGTTTAAGCTGAGTCACTCTCTCCTGGGTTGTCCAATATGATAGCCACTGGCCACAAATGGCTATTTAAAGTTAATATAAAGGTTTTAAAAATTAAAAATTTAGTTCCCTAGCCACACTAGCCACATTTCAACTGCCCAGTAGTCCTGTGGCCAGTAACTACCACACTAGACAATGCAAGGGCTTCTCTGATGGATCAGATGATGAAGAATCTGCATGCAATTCAGAAGACCTGGGTTTGATCCCTTTGTTGGGAAGGTCCCCTGGAGAAGGGAATGGCTACCCACTCCAGGGAATGAGCTGGAGAATCCCATGGACAGAGGAACCTGGCAGGCTATAATCCATAGGGTCGCAAAGAGTCAGACACAATTGAAGTGACTTACCATGGACACACAAATATAGAATAGTCCCATCATCACGCAAAGTTGGACAGCTCTGTACAAATGATACTCAGCAAATCATTTAATTTCTTTAAACATTTGTTTCTTCAGTGGCAAAAGTAGAGACTGTATTTCCTGACTTGTCCCTTTTCCAGAATACTTGGAAATGTGAACCAATGGAGAATGAGAATTTGTGCCTTATAAAATATGAAATAGTATGCAAATGTCAGGACTGTGACAAGAGCCCAGATCATTTTCTTTATAGCAAAGATGGTCAGACCTGCTGTATTGTCAAGGAATCATAACGCTTCTGTCCAAATCTTTGATTTCTGGATTTATAAATTATTGCTACAGGTGAGTACCTCTAAGTGGAGGAAGTTTTGTGGGCATGTTTTCCCCTCCTTCATAACGAAAGTCTCTGCTGTGTACACTGTAAATCTATTGTGTATTCAAAGAGTTTTGAAGGTTGTGAATTTTCCCTTTGCCTGTTGAGGAAGTTTTCACTCTCATCTTGCATTTACCTTCTGAAGAGTCAGGCCAGCTCGTCCATCCCTAAGGGGGCCTTTGAGCAAGTTCAATCTTTGTGCTGGAGGGAGTCTTTGAATTCTTATTTAGGATCAACAAAGCCTTTCAACTCAAATAGAAGTGCTAATCCCCTTTAAACCCCGAGTAGTCCTTGGTGTTTGCTCTGCTCTCAGCTGGGACACACTCCACCTAGAGAACAAACCTCTGTCTTCACTTAGGCTTGTCCTGATCTGTCATAAGTTGTAGCTTGGTGAAAGCACTTTAAATAATAAGAGTATGAGTGTCAAGTAATTGGCTAAATTATGTCTGAGAAGCCTCAAAACATGCCAGCAGGGCAGCTCAGGGAATCTAGAAAGTACCACTAAAGTCTGGAAGGTTGAGCCATTCTCAGGCTTCTCGGAGGCCCTTTTGTGTCTTCCTAATCATAATAATAAGGCCTGAGACTTACTTCCTTGATGGTCCAGTGGCTAGGACTCTGTGCTTCTGATGCAGGAGGCCTGGGTTTAATTCCTGGTCAGGGAACTAGATACCACATGCTGCGACTAAGTTCTCGCATGCCACAACTAAGACCTGGGGCAGCCAAATAAATAAATATTATTTTTAAAAGAATTAAAATAATAATAACAAGCCAGGGCATCTACATGCTGTTTAGGGCGAAGATGCTTTATTAATATCCACTGTTGAGCCATGCCATTAATTACCTCATGTAAGAAAAAGCTATAGACCAGAAAATGGTGTCCTGGAATCAGGCTGGGCCAGAGGACAGCTTTAAGTGTTGCCTTGCTTCTCCTTCTACGTATCAAAGCTATTATAGTGAAAAAACAGACAAAAACCCTAGCTTCAAGATTGGTAGCTCAGATGGTGAAGAATCTGCCTGCAATGCAGGAGACCTGGGTTCTATCCCTGGGTCGGGAAGATCCCCTGGAGAAGGGAATGGCAACACAGTCCAGTACTCTCACCTGGGAAATCCCTTGGAGAGAGGAGTCTGGTGGTCTATAGTCTGTAGGGTCACAGAGTTGGACACGATTGAGTGACTGACACTAACAACACGGAACTTATGTTTTAGTGGGGAGGGGAAGGCAGGAGGGAGAAAGGTAATTTTAAAATGAACCTCAAAATATATGCAATAAGAAAATATAATGGGACAAGAATGTCAGGGTAAAAGTTGAAATTTCACAAATAATGAATTTTTTTTAAAATTCAGGGGAGACCTCATAAAGTGACATTTCAGAAGGAACCTGTGGGAAATGAGAAGACAAACCCTGGGGATTTCAGTAGGCAGAGCTTACCAGCTAGAGGAAGCTGGCATGTGCCAAGGCCCTGGGGCAGATGCAGGCAAGCCTGGCCTCTTTGTGAAAGTGTAGCAGATTACGGCGGCTAAGGCAGAACAGGAGGAAGAGAGAATATCTGGGGAGGAGGTCATGGAGGTGACATGGGGCCAGATTATATAGGCTTCCTTCCATATTCTGCTCTGTAAGACAGGAGGACTCTTTGTAGAGTTTTGAGCAGATGGGTGAAACAATCCAACTTAAGTTCTTAAAGCACCATTAGGGATATTATGCTGAGAATAGACCAGGTGAAGGGGAAGCAGTGCATGGATGCTTGCCTGGAGAATCTCATGAACAGAGACATCTGGCAGGCTACAGTCCATAGGTTCACAAAGGCTTCAGAATTTGGGGAGGTGCTCCTGTTGAAAAATCTGAAGTTTTTCTAACGTAATCTGTTTTTTTTCTCTCCATAAAGTGAAAGTGAAGTCACTCTGTCATGTCCAACTCTTTGCGACCCCAGGGACTGTAGCCTACAACACTCCTCAGTCCATGGGATTTTCTAGGCAAGCATATTGGAGTGGGTTGCCATTTCCTGCTCCAGACGATCTTCCCAACCCAGGGATCGAACCCAAGTCTCCCACACTGTAGGCAGATGCTTTAGTGACTGAGCCAGCGGGGAAGTCTTTTCTCTCCATAAACTCATAGAATCTTTTTATGTCTCCACTAATCAAAAATTTCCTGATAAGCTTTTATATGAATTTTTTACCCCAACTCCTGTGAACTTTGGTGATACTTTTGATCAATTAATCCATGTCCTTCAATGCTGGGAGATTCTCTTAAATGATTTTATGTACTGGTTCCAGCCTTCCTCTGGGCTTTTTTTTTCAGATTTCATTTTTCTGAAATTCCTTTTGGATCTGTCCTCTAATACTTAATATTGATATAAGTTCTTTTCTATTTTTATTTCTTTGTCTTTTTGCTCAAGCTTTTGTGAAATTTCTTCCAATTTATCTTTCAATGATGATGAGATTTTTACCTGTCCTCATGTTTTTAATTACTAAAAACTCATTTTCTTCTGTTTTAGAATATCTTTTCCTCATTTCATTCCTGGGCTATCCTGTCTCTCTTAGAAACATTAATAAAAGATATTTTGGCATTTCATTTCCCTTGAGTCTATATTTCCCCTCCATTGCATTTCCTGTTTATTTGTTGTGGCCTCTGTATTTCATGTGAGAGCCTTTTCTGATGTCTGATAATCCTTGTTGCTTATTATGAATAAAAGTTGGAAAACAAAAAACCTGATTGGATGCTCCCAGCCAAGAAGTAGAGTCTGTCAGCATTGACTCAACCAAACCATGCGTTAGGAAATCCCCTTTGTTGGTATCTTTCAGTCTTTCTTCTTGTCTGGAGGTTGGAGTCCCCAGAGAAGACCCCACTCATCTCTGGCCTGGAAAGGAGAGCTCTTGGCACATTCCATGGTCAAAGTAAAAGAAGATTAGAGATCTTAGCACACAGCAAGCATTGTGAAGTCACTTAAGTCCTTGTCTTTTACAGTGTTTATGATTCACGCCTGATGTCCCCTGCTCCAGTGTCCTCCAATTTTGCACCCCTCCACCCCATAAAATAAGCCTTCAGATTTACCAGTTGTTTAACTGTTTAAAGCAAATAATCCAGCTGCAGTAACAAACAAATTCCCAAATCTCAATGGCTTAACAAAATTAGCTGACTTCCTATTCCTGCAGAGCCTCATGTCAATGATCCGACTTGGCAGAGTAGGGGTCCAGTTTCCTTTCTTCTTGTGGCTCCACCAGGTCTCACAGATTGCTGTATTTGGCTTCTGTATGTTGAAAAAGAGAGGATTATGCATGTAAGGTTGTTACAGGTCAAGCCTGGAAGCGGGGTTTATCATGGTGCCCACATTACATGTGGACTCAGTCATGTGGCCACACCTAATTGCACAGAGATGGAAATGTATTGAGCTGTGTGCCCAGAAGGAAAAGCAAACGGGCTCAGTGAACACATAGCAATCACTACTCGAAAGACCCTAGCCTGTTGCTTAACCTCCATGAGTATCAGTTATTTTAAGCTATAAAACAGTAACATTGGGACAATACTGTCTGCCTCACAGCTTATTGTGAAGATTACATTTGTGAAACGTTTGGTCTAATGCCAGGCACACAATCAAACCCCCAGGGAATGATTACTGTTATTATTGTTGCTGTGTGTTTTTCTTATCTCTTATTGTTCATTTTATCAAAAATGGGGATCTATGAAAGATCAAATCTTAGAAATCGTAGAAATTTACAAAACAGATGACATTAGACAGAACAATAAGGAAAAGAAAGAGGACGAGGAGGAGAGTGTGGTACTGAATAACATACCATTTCATTTATATGTTGAATATTTTCTGAACATCTATTGTGTACCAAGCATTGTGTTAGAGATCCAGAGATACTGAGATGAATAATATCCCTGCCCTTGTGGTCTGAGAATCAAAAAGGTAAACACTGACACACTTTTAGAAACATTTTTCAGAGAAAAGTTGGGAGATATCCCAGAGTATAACAAAATCTGAAATAATTTTCCATTTTAGAGGTCAAAACTTAGATTAGTCAAGGTTATCAGTCACCTCCATGATCCTAAACCCAGTGGTAAATTCTCAGTCTTTATCTTACTTGCCTTGCATCTAACCGTGACCTCACCTTTGACAGAATGTCTTCACCTGGCTTCCAGAGCAACAGGAATCCCTGGTTTTGCTTTCATTTTGTTGGTTTCTTCTTCCTAGTCTCTTGTATTGGACCTTTTTCATTCCCCCAAGTCTCAGGTGTTACCTCTTCTCTTCTTCACCCCTCCCTTAGTGATCTCATACAGGGTTATAGCTTCCAAGATCATGTAGAAATTGAAGACCCCCCTAAACTATGTATTCTGCTCAGGCCTCTCATGAGCTCCAGACTCAAATACTCAATTGCCGACTTAAGTTCTGTACTTGGGGGCCTATTAGCTGAACTTCTGATCTTTTCCCATTTCTAAAGCTCCTCTTCTCACAGTGCTCTCAATCTCATTAATTGGCAATATTCTTCCATTATTGAGGCCACAGATTTAGGAGTCATCCTTGACTCCTGTTCACGCAAACCGTCAGTCAATCCCAATCACTCTACATTTAAAAGATTTCTGCAACCCAAATACCTTTAACCGTATCTACTGCCATTGCCACAATGCAAACCACCATCTACTTTCACGTGGTCTATTTCATTAGTCTTCTAAATGTTTTTCTGCTTTTTTCCATAGTATTTGGGGCTTCCCAGGTGGCACAGTGGTAAAGAATCCATCTGCTCTTGCAGGAGAGCTGGGTTAGATTCCTGGGTCAGGAAGAGTCCCTGGAGTAGGAAATGGCAACCCATTCTTGCCTGGGGAATTCCAAGGACAAAGGAGCCTGGCAGGCTACACAGTCCATGGGGTCACAAAGAGTTGGACAGACACTACTGAATGTCTGATCATGCATGCTTGCAAGTCATAGCATTTATCACCATCTGTCATAATGATCACTTGTCTCTGCTACTAGAATGTAAGTTTTAAGGATTTTTTGTCTTAAGATGTAAGTTTTAAGGGTTTTTTTAGCTGCTGTGTCCCCAGTAGCTAAAACATTGTCTGCCACATAGTAGGTGAGTAAATGAAGAAGAGAATGTGAGTACTGTTTCATATCCCTCCCACAATTTAGAATAGCCCCTTCCATCCTTGAAAGAGATCGAAAGCAAGCTCAGTCTGATTTGAGCACTTCTGCTGCCTTTGCATCTTTTAGAGCATTATTGAATTTGCTGAAGCAGGAGTTGGGCTGACCTTAGGCAAGAAGATGAGCTCTTGGGAGAAGAGTACAGGTTCGGTTCTCCAGGCCCAGGAGAAATGTTATAGCCTGGCGATTCTGGAAAAACACAAGTCAATGTCATGTCCCCATCCTCTTCCATGACTCCCCTCTGGCAAATTTAGCAGCCCTCTCCTCTAGGAATCCCTGGCACTTCATTCATTGAACTTAGAAGATACTGTGTTTCTTGCAGCAGGCAATGCTGTTTTTCCTCCACCTTCTGTTCCCAGCACCTAGTTAGAATGACCAACTTATCCTGGTTTTCTGAGGACTGTCCTGGTTTTAAAACTGAAAGGCTTGCCTCCCAGGAACCCTTTCAGTCCTGGATAAACCAAGACGGTTTTGTTCCCCTATACTTAGCCCACCTGTGATCTGGTTGTTATTGTTGTTCAGCTCTTTGTAACCCCATGGACTGAATAGCCCACCAGGCTCCACAGTCCATGGGATTTCCCAGGCAAGAATACTAAAGCAAGTTGCCATTTCCTTCTCCAGGGGATCATCTCGAACCAGGGGTATGACCCTTGGTCTCCTTCATTGGCAGGCAGATTCTTTACCGCTGAGCCACTGTCCCCTCCTGGCCATAATAATTAAATGTTGGATGGAGCTGATGCACTGCAATGATCTGTTCATGCTATTCCCCTCCAGTACCTGGCATATGCCATAAAATTTCCTAAAATGTATTTCAGAGAACCCTAGTTCCATAAGATACCGACAAAGATCCTTGCTATAATAGATGCTGTTCCTGCCTCCTGCCCTCAGATCTCCTTTCCAGGGATGGTACATCCATCCCCTAGATTATCGGGCTACTATCAACAAACAACTGTACCCTTTACCAGAAAAGAAATTTCCTTTAGCCCTAGAGAGGCTTCTTGCATAGAGATTTCAGAGGGATTTTTCCCTCCTTCCCCAAGGGTCACTTGGAGGTGATTAGTGTCTGATTCTGGCATAAAAATCTCATCCCACCGTATTCAAGATGAGATAACTGACAACACGGGTAATTACTGTTGTTCAGTTGCTAAGTTATGTTCAACTCTTTGTGACCCCCATGGACTGCAACAGGATTCCCTGTTCTTCACTATCTCCCACAGTTTGCTTAAATTCATGTCCATTGAATTGGTGATACTATCTAACCATCTCGTCCTCTGTCACCCTCTTCTCCTGCCCTCCATCTTTCCCAGCATCAGGGTCTCTTCCACTGAGTCAGCTCTTCACATCAGGTGACCAGAGTATTGGAACTTTAGCATACTTCCAATGGAATATTCAGAGTTGATTTCCTTTAGGATTGACTGGTATGATCTCCTTGGAGTCCAAGGGACTCTCAAGAGTCTTTTCCAGCAACACAATTCAAAAGCATCAATTCTTCAGTGCCTAGCCTTCATAATTCAATTCTCATATCTGTACATGACTACTGGAAAAACCATGACTTTGAATATGGACCTTGTTGGCAAAATGATGTCTCCACTTTTCAATAAGCTCTCTAGTTTGTCATAGTTTTCCTTCCAAGGAGCAAGCATCTTTTAATTTCATGGCTGCAGTCACTGTCCACAGTGATTTTGGAGGCCTACAAAAGAAAATCTGTCACTGTTTCCACTTTTTTCCCTTCTATTTGCCATGAAGTGATGAGGCCAGATGTCATGATCTTAGTTTTTTCACTATTGAGTTTTAAGCCAGCTTTTTCATTCTCCTTTTCCACCTTCATCAGGAGGCTCTTTTGTTCCTCCTTATTTTCTGCCATTAGGGTGGTATCATCTGCATATCTGAGGTTGTTATTTCTCCCAAAATTAGTCAAGTCCATTCATCTGCTTTCACTAAGCAAGGTTGTTTTAATTGTTGCTGCAAAGACTCACCTGTTCTCCAAGCAGCAGGTGACCTAAACAATAAGATGTCCCCATGGAGTCAGCAGCATCTAGTTTGAGCTGAGCTGGTTAAGACTGGATAGGACCATGGGCCTTTCAACTGGGCTCCTGCAGAGAACTCTAGTTTAGTTACACCTGCACAGAATAACGATTATTGTGCCTCTCTTTCCCCATGTTCCCCACGCCTCAGACCATTCTGCTTCTTTATTGGCTATCCCATAAACGCCCCTAGTCCCTTGCCTTTGGGGAGGCAGAACTGAGATTCATTCTTCCATCTTCTTGTCTGGATGCCTTGTGAATAAGTTCCTCTTTGCTGCAAACCAGCATCTCAGCTTTTTGCCTTGCTGTGTGTCAGACAAAATGAATTGATTCAGTAACCTGTCTCTGTAGCATGTTTCACGCAATAGAGCTTCCCATGGGATTCAGTAGAGGCTAGGTTTCAGCTGAACCTGTATCTTTGCAGTTTCTTCTCTCTTTTTCTTATAGATTTCTCCAAAGAGAGCTGCCTCAGTAAACCACTTGTAAAGGCATCTCTGTCTTAGACTCTGTTTTGAACAGAGTCTAACATAAGGCAGTTATTACTTAGGGTTAACCTAGGAAGGTACCTCTAAGGGTTCTGGAGTTGAATCCCCCACCTCATTGCAACTGGAGATGAGGCCAACCCCACCCCCCAACCTCTGCTGGTCAGTGGAAATTTGTGGTCCTCAGCATACTGTAACCAGTAAATGCTAAGATTTCCCTGAACTTTGATAGAATACAGGTGTAAGAAGATGCACTAACATGTACAATACCTCTACAAGGGAAAGGTATAAGGGAAACAGTGATTATTGAGATAGTGATAGTGGGTAGTTGTTTTAGTGCCCTTTATACACTGAAGAAAGAACATCATATGTTCAGATTAATGCCTCATCAATTCAAAGCAAAGTTTGAAATTCAAACTTGACAGTATTTATCCTGTAACCCAGAGAACCAACTGGGCCAAACACAACGCTCAAACTTATTTGTAAAGGCAGCAGAACTTCAGAGAGGTTTGAATTCTAAGTCTTAGGAAGTCTTCTAATGCTGAATTTCTTCCCTGACAGAGAAGTGGGATGCTGAGTCTGGGATGAGGGTGTCCAGGGAGATGTGCTGGAGAGTCTTGAGCTACCAGTTGTCCTTGAACCTCTGCACCTTGTGAGAGTGAGCCTCAACCCCTCCTTAGCGCCTCCTCTCCCCACCCAGCCTCACATGATGATGGCACATAAGCCTCAAAGAAGGCAATGCTCACCCTCCTCAGGATTTAGACCTGCTTTCCCTCCTGGCCACCAGCCCAGCCTTATGGGCAAACCTCAGTTTGAATCAGCTGAGGAAGTACTGGGCCTAGAGAAGGAACTTCATACCAACTCAAATCACACGTGGACAAAGGAGCCAGTAGGAACTGGGAGAAATGCCAGAAATGGGTCAGGAAGGTATTGGGTCAAGAAGAACAACATAGAAAATTGGTTAAGGGAGAGTTTTTCAGGATCTGGGTACTCTCTACAACATAAATCCCCAGTGATTGTTGGGAGATGCTGATTGTTGTTTAACTAACTGGCCTGAGGGCTAATCTGATATTCTGTGGAGGTATATCTTAGAAACTTGAAGAAGCAACAGTTAGTAATAAATGACACTGAAACTAGATCAACTGTCTAGATTGTGGAAGAAGAGATCAAAAAGCCCAGGAAAGCAGGTGTATTAGAGTGGGTCCTTGGGATAAGACTGGGCTAAGAGATAAGCTGTCTTTCCCTCTCAGGAAGGCCCAGAGAACATTCTGTTTACCAAGGTGACAGGGTTGTGTTAGTCAGAACTGGAGCGCTATTCAGATGCTCAGTCATGGCTTTCCTCTGAAGGCTGAGCCAGTGGTAGGAGTTTCCTAGTAGCAATGAGATGGCAGAGGTCAGGAGGCAGTGCCTAACTTTGGAAACCATGTAAATAGAGCTCCATTTGATCAGTAAGGCTGGGCTGCCAGCCAGAAAGGGACATTCAAAGATATTTGGAGATAGCTAACAACATGGCATTTCTAAGGACAAGATTGACAGCCAACAAGAAATTAAACTGATTTCTTTCTTCTGAGAAGTCTCAAATTTTACAATAAGCTCAGGTGTGTTGTGATCTTCTCAGACAATTATCAAACTTATTTGACCAGGAAATCAGTTTTTAAAGAACCCCTAGTGGGATCTTAACATGCTCATTCTCTAAGTTGTGTCCGACTCTTTGCAATGCTATGGACTGTAGGCCACCAGGTCCCTCTGTCCATGGGATCCTCCAGGCAAGAACACTGGAGTGGGTTGCTGTTCCCTCCTTCAGGGGATCTTCCGGTCCCAGGGATTGAACCTGCATTTCCTGTGACTCCTACATTGGCAGGCTGATTCTTTACTATCAAACCACCTGGAAGCCCCTCATGGGATAAGTGTTATACGAACACATAGTAACAATGCTATGTAGTTCATTGTTTAAAATATTTACAGAGTGAGTGTATATTGAAAGTATAAAAGATTCCTTGGTACAACTTCATATTGTCATTGAACAAATCTAGAGATCCAAAGATTATTTCCACACCTACATCCTAGAAGAAAAAAATGAGGAAAATGTTGATCTACTAAGGAAAAAACAAATTTACTGATGAACTGACCAAACCGAAAAAACTCAAAACTTCTGTGATGTGTCAACAACTCCTTTACCCTCCCCCATGCCAACAATGCTTAGGAAGGCAAGACATCAAGAAAAATGTCTTTGGGGAAATTAATGGAACTATGTACAGAAAAAGGACAAAAGTCAATAATGAAACTGGTCAAATTTAAACAGCTCAAACGAAAACCACAAGATAAAAACTTATTTACACTGAGTTACATTTAGTGAAAATAAGTCCCTATGATTTACTTAGCATTCCAGAAGATAAAGAGCCATAAACAAATGCTTCAAGTGAATTATGTTATCATCAGAGTTATGTGCTTCCATGATTCGAAGCTGAGCACAATAGCATTCACCAGCACACCATAAGCTTTGTCTCTTCCATCCGACTGCCTATGTGATTGCATCACTGCAGCAGCAGAAATGATTCAACTGTCACAATAAGACATTTCCCTTCAATCAGGAGGCAAATTATAGAAATGTGGATGGACCTGGAGTCTATAATACAGAGTGAAGAGTGAAGTAAGTCAAAAAGAGAAAAACAAATATTGTATATTAATGCATGTATGTGGAATCTTCCAAAATAGTACAGATGAAACTATTTGCTGGGCAGGAATAGAGACACAGACATAGAAAATGCACAGGTGGCCACTGTGGGAGAAGGGGAGGGTGGGGTGAATTGGGAGATTGGATTAACATATATACACTGCTGCTGCTGCTAAGTCGCTTCAGTAGTGTCCGACTCTGTGGGACCCCAGAGACGGCAGCCCACCAGGCTCCCCTGTCCCTGAGATTCTCCAGGCAAGAACACTGAGTGGGTTGCCATTTCCTTCTCCAATGCATGCAAGTGGAAAGTGAAAGTGAAGTCGCTCAGTCATGTGCGACTCTTAGCGACCCCATGGACTGCAGCCCACCAGGCTCCTCCGTCCATGGGATTTTCCAGGCAGGAGTACTGGAGTGGGGTGCCATTGCCTTCTCCTATATACACTACCATGGGTAAAATAGACAGCAATGGGAACCTGCTATACAGCACAGAGAGCTCAGCTCTGTGCTCTGTGATGACCTAGAAGGGTGGGTTGAGGAGTGTGGTGGAAGGGAGGTCCAAGAGTGAGGGGAAATGTGTATACTTACAGCTGATTCACCTTGTTGTACAGCAGAAACCAACACAACATTGTGAAGTAATTATACTCCAATTTTAAAAAAAGGGAATAAATCCAACATTTGCATTAGTTCCAAAAGACAGTCATTTTTTCGGTAGTATATGCTTTCTGCCTCAGGTCTGTTACTCAGACTCTTGGAACAATCTCTAGTCTGTTCCTTTGGGAGATGTCTCTTTCACTGTGCTCTGAACCTTGTAGATCTCTCAATTTGAGATCTCTCAACTCTCACACAAGAGTACTAGTTTCTTCCTCTCCAGCCCTACTATCACCCAGGTGTGGACTTCATCTGAGGGAGGTAAAGATTATCGTTCAGTGGGGGTGACTTCGAGGGCTGTGTGCTCATGCTTTGTGAACTAGAAGACGAGATTGCTAATCCTTGCTGTATCATCCACTGTCCCTGTAACCTAGGGCCGCTCACATCCTTTCTCCACACTAGTGTCTCATCTCTTACGTGTCACATTAGTTGATCTCCAAGATGTCTCATGAAGAAGCTATCCCAAGAAATTAAACTCAAAATTGTTCTTTGTGTTCTCATGTATGTTGTTCTCATTCGCATGTGGAAAACTGTGCCCTTTGTTGAGATTCAGTTTCCCTATTGATGGAAGCTGATATAGCTGTTTGAATCTTGTAAACATTTGCCTGTGAGTAAAATTATCAGGGACTCAAATATGTCATAGAACATGTTGAAACTAAAAGCATGGTTTCAAATGTCCCTACCAGTTCTACCATTCCATTTCTTTTTAAAAAATTATTTATTTATTGCTGCAAAGTCCTTTCTCTTGGAGAAGGCAATGGCACCCCACTCCAGTACTCTTGCCTGGAAAATCTCATGGACAGAGGAGCCTGGTAGGCTGCAGTCCATGGGGTCGTGAAGAGTCGAACACGACTGAGCGACTTCACTTTCTCTTTTCACTTTCATGCATTGGAGAAGGAAATGGCAACCCCACTCCAGTGTTCTTGCCTGGGGAATCCCAGGGACGGGAAAGCCTGGTGGGCTGCCGTCTATGGGGTCGCACAGAGTTGGACATGACTGAAGAGACTTAGCAGCAGCAGCAGCAGGCCTTTCTCTAGTTGTGGAGAGCAGGGACCACTTACCAGTTAGGGTGTATGGGCTTCTCACTGCGGTGGCTTCTCCTGTTGAAGAATATGGGCTCCAGGGTATGCGGGCTTCAGTGGTTGCAGCTCCTGGCTTCTAGAGCACAGGCTCAGGAGTTGAGGTGCAGGGGCTTAGTTGCTCCATGGCACGTGGGATTTTTCCAGCTCAGGGATCAAACCCATATCTCTTTCATTGGCAGGCAGATTCTTTACCACTGAGCCACCAGGGAAGCCCCATTCCATTTCTTATTGGAATATGAAATGACTTTTTCCCCATAAGAACCCCCTGTAGTCCCTGAACACAAAATTATAGGAAAATTGTCTCTAAAGTAAAAGAAAGGACTTCAGTTGAGTATAAAGGTGAGAAGTAGAAAAAGAATAAAGTTCATAAGACAAGGCCATTTTTTTAGTCCTCTGAATGGATATTTCATCTGGATTAACATGAAGATGCAACTCTATTTAATTCCAAAACTTTCTACTGAGCATCCACCATGACCCAGGTCTGCTCTTCAGTCTTGGATGTACCAGGGGAGTGTTTAAAAACTTACACTTGCAACACGGGACTAGAGGATAAGATCTGCGTTCTAGAAAGATCACTGTAGGGAGAGGATTTGAGTGGGGAAAGAGAAAAGTCAGGGAGACCAGGGGGAAGGTTTCAGAGGTTACTGACAAAGTCCTGGCAAAATGCTATGGTGGTCAGAGTCAAGGTATGCTGACAGAGGTGAAGAGAAATGGATCATTCTGAGGGATGCAGGAGGAGGAAAAGCCCAAATTTGGTGACTGGGTAAAAGACATGTATACAACGGGTTTACATTTGTAATCCATGAGGTACAGAGTAGGAGAGGGGTGGACAGGAATGCAAAGCATGAGATGTCTCTTAGAAGCAAGTCCTCTTCACAGGACTTGGTGAGGATAGAGGTTTTCCTTGATCCGCTTTATAAACCTGCACAGAAGAAAAACAAGAGGCCTGGCAAGAAGATGTATGTGGGAGGTAAAAGGGAAAACATGCTTGGTCCTAATAAGATGGTAGTTGGAGGAGAAAGGGTGAAGGAATGTTCTGGAGCGGTCTGCCCAGAGGTGAGGACTGTTTGTGAGGCTGCCAGGATCTGCAGGGAGATGTTAATGGGGGTTATCAGCTGTCGCGGAAACAAAGGCAGGTGGTGTGCTGACAGCCTGTGAGCCAGAACCAGCCAGAAAGCGTGTGCACGCCTGTGTGTGGGTCCCAGAAGAAACAGCAGGCTTCCTGCATACAGACGACCTCTGAGAACATGCGCTCTTGGCAAGCCCACCTCTGAACATAGGTTACTCCAGAAACTGACACCTTTAATGGAGGTGTAGCCCTTCTCAGCAGGGTTCCCTTTGCATAGAGTTGCTCCTTCTTCTTTTATTTCTGGCAGAAATGGGGTCACATTTCTCCCAAAGAGATGTCCTCTCCACAAAGAAAATAAACACACCCCAACCAAACACCCAGTCACTTATACACACTGTCTCACAAGCCTTCTCTGCATTGAACCCGTCCATTTTTTTCTCCTTGCCAATTCACTTTTACATACCAGGGCTTATATTTAAGCACATTCCTCTTACTCAAAAGTGGTGCTCCTAGAATAGGCTCTGGAAATGCATCCAAGTGAGATATCAACAGGTGGAGACCCAAGGGCATCTCTCAAAAAGGACTGTGCATACTTTGGCATTTTACCCTGCTTAACACCATCACATGAGGTCCAGGAATCAACTTGATATTCTAGGTTGCCTGGAAAATATCTGACTTTTGGAAATCTCAGTAGCAATGACAGCAAAATCATAAGTTCGCATTAACTTGGGCTGAGTCCTGGTTTTTCCACTGACTTTGAGTCCCTGACTTAACATCTCTACTTCAGTTTCTTCATCTGTAACATGTGAATAATAACCATGAGTAGGCACTAATATTATCCCCATTTTACAGAGGGAGTAAACTGAGACCCAACGAGGTGAAGTGATTGCTCCCAGATGAAGTAGCTAATAAAAAGTACAGTTTGAATGTGAAACCAGGGAGCCTGGCTCCTTCCTTCATTGTCTGTCATCCTCATTCCAAGTTTCTTCTTTAACCCTCAAAACAACTCTGTTAATGGGAACTTGATCAAGTTACTTTAACCCCCTCAGTTTCTTTGCCTCAAGAGAAACTAGGATTTTGTTATTGCAGACCTCATAGGATATTAAAGAACTAACTGGAAAATGCAGGTAATAGGATTCAGAGTGCCTGAGCTCTTTTAAGCAGAGTAAGAGCCTCTAGACTGCAATGGTAACACTAACCACACTTGTCGGCATAACAACACATACGGTACTTGTAATTATTTGTTTCAATGTCTGTGATTTCCTTGAACTATATGTTTGAGGACAGAATCTATCCCTTCCTTACTTGCCCCTTGTACCCACAGCATTTGCCAACCTCATACAGACTCAGAACATACTGTGCTTTCCATGTTATCCATCCATGAATGAATATGAAAGAATAAATAACTTGATGCCACCTCTCTCTTGGATCGCTGTAAGAATTAGATGAGATAATGTATGTGAAAACAGCTAGTACAATGTCTGGCTTGAGAATTTCACCAATTAGCCTGAGACCTTTCCCCTTTGAAACCAGAACACATTATCTGAGACAAACACTCAGAATCACATGACCCAGAGGATAACAAAGAGAATGTCTGGGCTCCTCTGACCAACACAAACACCCCAGCCAGAATCCGTGGACCACGTGGCCTGGGCAGGTGTGCAGAAGAGGAGCTCCAGCTGGGCTCCACCGCAGTGAGCAGCACTGCCATGCATCACTGAGAAGCATGCTATGGGCACGTTTGGTAGTCCCAAGTGCAGAAGAGGGAAAGCACTTGATGTACTGATTGATTAAAGCTACTAATTAGGTCCATGCACATTACAAACACTGGCAACTCTTGCTTATTGGATACCAGGGAAGGGTTTGGCAGAGATGAGTGAACTGGCAACCAATCTATGCATGAGCCAACACACTGCATCTCTAAAGGAATGATTTAACTCAATACATTTGGAAACAGAAATTGCTGGCAATGTTCAGAAACCCTAAGTAGAAATAGTTGTTCAGAAACTAAATAGACAGGTGGGCAAAAATATCTCTCTTCTCTCTTGAAATGGCTCAGAAAAGAGCTAAAAATCAGAGACTCACAGACTTAGAGAAGGAATTTATGGTTGCTGAGGGGAAGGGATAGTCAGGGAATTTAGGATGGACAGGTACACATTGCTACATGTGCAGCAGTTAGAACGGATAACCAACAAGGACCTACTGCATAGCACGGGGAGCTCTGCTCAGTGTTGTGTGGCAGCCTGGATGGGAGGGGAATTTGGGAGAGAACGGAAACATGGGTGTATATGGCTGAGTCCCTCCCTGTTTACCAGAAACTATCACAACATTGTCCATTGGCTATACTCCACAATATAAAATAAAAGGTTTCTTAAAAAGCAACAAGCAGCGTGAAACATGGACTTAGGCATCAGGCACATTTCCCTTCCAGCTTTGGCTGTACCTACTGTGACCTGAGGCAAGTCAGCTAGAACCTCTGAGCTTCCATTTCCTCTTCTGTAAAATGGAGAACACTCACTTCATAGAGGCATGGGAAGGTCTGAACATTCTGTATGAGAAACTAGTGACTGGTCAGTCTGCACCACCTCTACTACCACCTAAAGGGAGTCATCCTGATTAGATGAGCCACACCATCTGGAATCAGTGAATTCCTGCGTGCTTGCTAAGTCGCTTCAGTTGTGTCTGACTGTGTGGCCCTGTGGACTGTAGTCCCTCAGACTCCTCTGTCCATAGGACTCTCCAGGCAAGAATACTGGAGTGAGTTGCCATGCCCTCCTCCAGGGGATCTTCCCAACCCAGGGATCGAACCCACATCTCTCACGTCTCCTACACTGGCAGGCAAGCTCTTTACCACTAGGGCCACCTCGAAGGCCCCAGTGCATTCCTATCTTTCCTCTCAAGTGGCTCTAGTGACTGTGTTAATGCATTGGGTTGGGTTGTGAGTCACTGTCTATTAATATAACTTCCCCAAGGCTCACAATGGGACAAGAGGCAAAAAAGAACTCAGGGGTGGAAGGGACCTAGCTCATCTTCAAATAAGATAAGGCACTCCAGAAATAAATGACAGGACATCAGCTGGGATGGGAAAGGGGTGGTATGAAGCTAGGAAGCTGAGGGAGGGCAAAGTCTGAGAAAAGAAGCAACAGGAAGAGCTTGAGGAGAGAGCTGAAGGCCAACAGTGGCCCAATAAGAGAGAGCCACTGAGTAATCGTACATCTCCCAGTCCTGAATGGGGATTCTCTACCCACCCAGGCTGAATTATGAAGACCAAGTGTAGCAGAGACAGCAGCCAATGAGAGGCAAGCTAATTCAAGATGGGCATCCCTGGAAAGTCTCAGGAAGAGGAGAAGCAGATAGTATAGGAGGTAGGAAGTAAATCTAGGCTAAAAATGGGGCTGACTGAACATTCATGTAACAGGAGCCTTAGACACTAGGGTCCCCTACCTCATCAGGTACCCAGGACAGGCGACGCAGAGTGGGTCACTGGTGAACTTGAACCAGGCAGTCTCTAGACTCATCTTTCTTTAATTTTCTATTTAATCCTTTTTAATTTGTGCAAAAAGAGCTTACAATATGTTTCTACCATACAGGAAGCTAATGAGATCTGGTATGTGGTATATGGCCTATGCAAGAATAATTTTTTCCCTTATTTAAAACTCAAACTTACTTTTAAGTCAAATTTTGTTGAAAAAAATAGCTAAAAACATTCACCATTACTTAAAAGATATCTTTTCTTTTCATGCGCTCAGTTGTGTCTGACTCTTTGCATCTCCATGGACTGTAGCCCATCAGGCTCCTCTGTCCATGGGATTCTCCAGGCAAGAATACTGGAATGGGTTGCCATTTCCTTTTCCAGGGGATTTTCCCAACCCAGGGATCAAACCTGCATCTCTTGCACTTCCTGCATTGGCAGGTGGATTCTTTATCACTAGTGCCAAATGGGAACCCTTTCTTTTCATATATTTTTAAACCTTATAAGGAGATTACAGCTAACTAAGTGGCTTAAGATAAAATAAGAATTTAAGTTTCCTAAAGATAGGTTTGATATGTTTAAATAAAGTTTGTCCATTTTTACATGCTATTTAAAACATGAAAGTGTTTAAAACATGATGGTGTTGAATAGTAAACCACTGATATCAGAAACCAAAGCAATACAAATAAATATACTGCTTAAGATAATTTATACAAGACTCTGAAAAAACATGCTCTTGTTAGTATCATCAAACTTAACTATAGGCCTAGCTGTTCCAACATAACTATAGATGTCTATTGGTTTCTATAGGCCCGATAGATAGAGTGCCTGATGAACTATGGAATGAGGTCCGTTGTACAGGAGACAGGGATCAAGACCATCCCCATGGAAAAGAAATGCAAAAAAGCAAAATAGCTGTCTGGGGAAGCCTTACAAATAGCTGTGAAAAGAAGAGAAGTGAAAAGCCAAGGAGAAAAGGAAAGATATAAGCATCTGAATGCAGAGTTCCAAAGAATAGCAAGGAGAGATAAGAAAGCCTTCTTCAGCAATCAATGCAAAGAAATAGAGGAAAAGAACAGAATGGGAAAGAATAGAGATCTCTTCAAGAAAATTAGAGATACCAAGGAGACATTTCATGCAAAGATGGACTCAGAAAGGACAAAAATGGTATGGACCTAACAGAAGCAGAAGATATTAAGAAGAGATGGCAAGTATACATAGAAGAACTGTGAAAAAAGGATCTTCATGACCCGGATAATCACGATGGTGTGATCACTGATCTAGAGCCAGACATCCTGGAATGTGAAGTCAAGTGGGCCTTAGAAAGCATCACTACAAACAAAGCTAGTGGAGGTGATAGAATTCCAGTTGAGCTATTTCAAATCCTGAAAGATGATGCTGTGAAAGTGCTGCACTCAATATACCAGTAAATTTGGAAAATTCAGCAGTGGCCACAGGACTGGAAAAGGTCAGTTTTCATTCCAGTCCCAAAGAAAGCTAATGCCAAAGAATGCTCAAGGGGCTTCCCTGGTGGCTCAGAGATTAAAGCATCTGCCTCCAATGCGGGAGAGCTGGGTTTGATCCCTGGGTTGGGAAGATCCTCTGGAGAAGGAAATGGCAACCCACTGCAGTATTCTTGCCTGGAGAATCCCATGGATGGAGAAGCCTGGTAGGCTACAGTCCACGGGGTCACAAAGAGTCGGACACGACTGAGCGACTTCACTACCACCACCGCCAAAGAGTGCTCAAACTACCGCACAATTGCACTCATCTCACACGCTAGTAAAGTAATGCTCAAAATTCTCCAAGCCAGGCTTCAGCAATACGTGAACCATGAACTTCCTGATGTTCAAGCTGGTTTTAGAAAAGGCAGAGGAACCAGAGATCAAATTGCCAACATCCGCTGGATCATGGAAAAAGCA